>RJWM01042058.1:0-14568 GCA_004363535.1 Dasyprocta punctata | reverse complement strand
TAAACTCTTCATGGGGCTGCACATCCTTCCTCAGGGGTGTCTGGCTTTCTGGGGTTTGAAGTCAACATCTGGCTCAAGATGGAATCCTAGTTATACACATGCACATACACAGACAAGTGGTCTTCCCTGTGGAACAGAACTGCTTTAGGTACTGATGTTGGAGGACACACACCTATACACACCTGTTGTATTGGTTACTTTTCTTATTGCTGAGATGAAATAATTGATGCCCAAAATTAAGGGAGCAAAGTTTTATTCAGTTCACAGTTTCTAGGGGACTCAGTCTGTAGTCTGCTAGCTCCAAGGCAGGGTGGCATGACAGAGGGGCAACCATTCATGGTGGTGTAAGACAGCCAAACCAATAAGAGGGAACCAGTTCGTGGTAGCCAGAAGGTAGCAAAGTAACAAGACAGAAAGACAAGACTCTTTCTGTCCCTTATATTACATGCAGACTAACCACCCTAGTGTGAGCGTAGTACTCACACCCTTAATCCTAGCTGGAATGATGCCAAATCAATGAATGGATTGATTAACTAATCATACACCCTTAATCCCAGCATCACACACTCTACATTCAGCCACCTCTGAAAAGCTCATCCCCCATGACTGCTTGAGGCTTTGGGGGGACATCTAGACACAAGTCATAACATCTGTCTTTTCTTAAGTTCTGGCTTGATGAAGTAGTTACCCTGTTTTCCACATTTGACCTATAACTTCACCCAATCTGTGAAGATATAGTTCCTACTACTATACGTCATAGTAATAGCAAGGAGATAAATTACTATAGATTTAGATAAATGAGGAGAATGCTAGGACTATTTCTATAACCAGACCTCCCTAGAAGTCTCTGATACGCATCCAGTAAAGTGCCTGGTACACGTTCAATATATGTTTATTAAGCTGACTTGAATGCCTTGGTCTTGGAACCCCTCAGACCTGAGTAGTTTATCTTGGATTGTTCTTTCTCTCTGTGAAACAATGCTGATTCTAGTTTTTTCCTTCTAGGTCTTGTTTTCTGCCTTAACAGTCCCTGTGGCTGTCCCCTTGACAGTCTCTCTGATCTCCTGATCCTCTTCTAGCTGTGAAGCACAGACATTGCAGCTGCTTTCTGACTTTCACACTGGTACAGGGCTTAGGAGCCTTTCAGGGACTTAACACTGACAGTCTGGGTCTTAATTTCATGGCTATCTCATTGGGGATTTCTTTGCCTCCCTGTTTCCTTTGTGAAGTATCTCCTGCTCCTGACTTTTTATGGGGGATGCCCCTCCCTTCTTTTCCTAGTGGCCCCACCTCTCCTCCTGCTCATTTTGGAAGCGGCTCAAATACAAGAGAGAAGAGCTGGTGTTAGCTTGAGAGCCCAGAAGAAGGAGGACTCTTGACGAGAAGGCTGGCTCTCAAAGGTAGGCGAGGTCTCCTTACCTACCCTTGCAGGTTACCTTCCCTCCTGTATCTGTTGCCCTCCAGAGCCTGGTTGGCCTGCACTCCCTCTGCTCACAGAGAATCAGGACCTCTGAGTCTTGCTCAGGAGTGAGCCAGGCTCTGAAGGGTTAAGGCAGGAGCCTGGATGGATGGAGAGGATTATCAGTTATCACTTAGAATCTCGAGCAAGAGTTTCTCCTTGTCACCTACACGCCACTTTCACATGATCCCTGGCCCTGGCCACAGGAACAGAGGATGGGAGGGGGTGTGAGGGGAGGCAAATAAGTTTACAAAATAATTTAGAAAATCCTCGTAAAAGCTTGTGTTTTCATTTAGCAGCAGGAATCCAGGACAGCAACAGATCCTTAACAGCCACAGCCAAATGGGAATTGAGTGGGAAAAAAAAAAAAAAAAAAAAAAGGAATCCTGCACTTTGGAACCATCAAGTTTTTTGTTTGTTTGTTTTTTAGAGGAGGTTTGGGGGATTAAACCAAACACTTTTAGTAAAGAGGAAGGCTCAGCGGTGAGCTCTCATGGCCCACATATTAAAGACCAGCCCCACGTCTTTGACCCAACTGTCCTGTAAACTTCAGTCGGAAGAAACTTCAAACTTTAAGTATGCTTATAGTTTCAGTTTGAGTAAAAAGAAAAAATGAGGTGGGGGGAGGTCATAGGATAAGGACCAAGTTCTAGGGGGAATGGAGGGGGGAGTAGGGATGGCTAATGTGGTAGGGAGCTACGTCTTTAAGTCTGTCTTATGGTTATACATATTTTTTTTCCTTCTATGAATGGGTTTTGCTGTAAATTATAGCTTTGCCCATAGTCCCTTGGGTCAAAAGAAATAGTCTCTAAACAGAAAACAGCTCTGATTGGTGACTTTCCTCCTTCCCTCCCCAACCCCCTTCCTAATTGAAACCAAATGTGCAATATATTGGATGCTGGGATCCCTGGCACTCTCCCAGGAATCCTCAGAATGTGAGGTTTCTCTCAAAGGCATCTTGCATCAGCCTGTGGATGTATGCCTGCCACCAGCCTGCTTTACGGGCAAAGGGGAAAAAAGAAGCGCTTCACAACAAATCTTTCTTTTTGGGTTGGGGGAACGCAGTGGATTATATCTGTTTTCTTCTTTCCCAAACTGTGCACTCCTGGATGAAAGTAAGTTATGTGGATCTTTTTTTCCCCCTTAGTTTTTTTTTCCTTCTTTCTCAAAAACGAAAGCTCCGGATATAGTTCTCTTGGTGTTTCAGAAAAAGTTTGAAGAGAGAGAGGAGTTTTTGAGTTAGACAAGGAAGGGCAGCCAGTGGGCAGAAGAAGTCAGATCCCACATCTGTGGGGGTCTGCATTTGTGTTATGGAGGGAAGGATAAAGAGCGCTATAACCATAGAAGTTCGAAGAAAAGGAAACGAATCCACAGCAGCTGGAAGATACAATAAACAGCGTTAGCAGAGCTGAAACTGTTAGCAGGCGAGGTAGGCCGATTGCAGAGTTAGGTTTTTAGCTTGGATATGGAGAAAGCCGAGCAGGGCAGCTAGGTTTTAAGCATTTAGCGGTGGTGTTCGAGGGTGCTAAGTCTCGGAGAGGACATACCCAGGAACTTTGTGTGTTGCAGGGCAGTTGCTGATTTTGTTATGAGAAAGGGAACTTTGGATGAGGGGCGGCTTTGCCCTGAGGTTTGGGGTGCTGGTGAGTGGAAGGCCGGTTGGATGGGGGATTTCTCAGTTGGTGACTCTGAAGTCCAGCTTCCCAGACTCATCCCCTCCTCTTGGCTGGTTGCCTCTTCCTTTGTTATCCAGTGACTTTGGGCTGTTTTCAGTTGGGACCTCTGAGCCCTGGCCAAAATACAAGAGTCTCATCCAAAGGGAAAGATGGTTTTTCCAAGTGACTGAAACTCTCAGGACAGCCATTTGAGGTGAGAGTTTGTGTTGTTCAAGCTAGTATGGGATTCAACACCATTTTGCTAACTGTTTGCCTTCTGCCTTTTTTTGCTTGGGGGAACAAGAGTCTTGCAAAGGCCCTTTGAAATCTCACTGGAGCCCCTCATTTCACAGATGTCTAACAGGGCAGGAAGGGAGACAAATGTTTTCAGAATTTTACCAGATGGTTGCCAAAAAATGAAATTGAGGTTCTTTTATTGATAGCCCAGTACTCTTTCTATTCCATGCATCTACTTGAAAGTAACCCTACTTGTTCTTTTTAAAGATTTCTTCTAGCTGAGACAATAGAGGCAGCTTCAGTAACAAGTTACCGGAAGGGCATGGGTTACCAACAATGTAAAGGATGTTAATAGTGGTTCACTAGCTAATGGCACCCACGGTTAAATGTTCTTGAGGTTGTGTGTGTGTGTTTGTGTGTGTGTGTATAAAGTAAAAGGTAGATAACATTTGTGTACTTGCCGTGCACCAGGCTCCATGTTCCAAGTTTTGATTGGATCCTCATAGTTCTGTAAAGGCATTGTTTCTGTTGTACAGATGAGGGCATGAAGGTTTAGTGAAGTGAAATGATTAAGGTTCAGTGAAGTGAAATTAGGTGCTCAAGAAAATGCACCCAATACATGTACACATTGTATATATCTGACTCTAAATCATGTGCTCAGAATCACTATTCAACAGTTCTATCTCTGCTATGCTTTGCACATGCACTTGGTCATGGCTGAAGTCAAATTCTATGTTTCATTTGGTGACCAAGAGGTGAAGAAGTCAGGCTATCAGATCAAGCAGTTTGGATCCCCTCTCAGACAATACTTCTGCACTTGGGTGAGAATTTATGTGGATATCGGCTGCGGATTAATTTCCACACACTTGGTATATACTTCCTGTTGTTATGTCAAGAGTCTGGCATTTAGTCAGAAGACTCAGTTTAAGTTCTAGTTTACCTTTTACTATTTGGTGAAGTTGCATTACCTTGTTGCGCTTTGATTTCTTTATTTTTTTTTACATGAGAGCAATAATACCTTGCAGTGTTATTATTGTAAGAGATACACAAATGCCTTTCGAAGATTATGAAAGGTTTAACCAAATCAGGTAATTAGAATTATGATTACCAAGCAGCAGAACATACCATGTCAACCTCTACCATGCTGAGCCTGACAGTTGGTGCTAATGCCGCTGCTGGGGAGGGCAGCTGCATTTGGCTGTGTGTGAAACTCCGAGGTGGGTAGCCTCCTCTCAGTGCCCATTTCCTTTGAATGGAAGCAACTCTTCCTCAGGGGCAGTATTTTTTGCTCTGAAACTTTTCTCCAGGAACCTGGTTTGTCCATAATTCCTCACCCAGAGTAGCAGAGGGTGAAGGACACTAGGCTTCTTTAGCATCCCTTGAATCAGGGCCATCTCTGAACAAGAAGGGTTTAGTTAGGACCCATTCCCTACTCTTTCCTCCTCGTAGGAGATGGACATTCAAGGAACTTCTTATTTAGGTGAGGACAGATCCTTGACCCAGGACTTTCTTGTTATTGGCAAACACATCTCCCTTCGTCCTGTGCCTCACATTCCTTGTTCTGTGCCTGTAGTCAGAAGCATTGCAACTGCTCCTGGAGGTGGGCTGGAGGGCCAGCATGCATCAGAGATCCCACCTCTGTTTCTGAGGTAAGGGAAGTGGGGAAGGTGTTTCTGGAATCTTTCTTTTAGAATCCTCAGCAGTCTCCCTGATCGAGCTCAGAGTGGGAGCTTTGTCCAAAAGTCCATCATTGTTTACCCCCTCCCTGTTTCTCTGTGGACTCAATTTTCTATCCTTACATAGTCAATTCACAGAATCAAACAGGATGAAATCTTTCTATCACGTGTAAGGAATTTAGTTCAAAATTTTCCATGTGATTGCAATTTTAGTGGATGTCCTAATAAATCCAGAGCAACCACTCCATATATTAATGTCACACCATTTTAAATTAACATAAACTCTCAGACATCTTTGCCAAGTTCTTTTCACAAGATTCACTTTCAGGCACTTTATATCACTTACACTCCAAATACACAACCCCAGCACACAGCTTTCAGGCATTCAGAAAGCAAACACCATCTAAAAATGGACCTCTACTGACATGCCATGTCTTGTGCCAGCTCACATAAATGGTGATCTGTCCACAACACAGGCACACTGGATTCTTTATGCTTCTTACCCTGTTTGAAACGGTGCAACATATGAATCAATCAGCCCTTCCCCAGTAATGACTACTCAGTCTGGAAATGTGTCATATATCCCCAGGTATCTCAGAGCCTCTGTGAATTTAGTAACTTCATAGTAAGAACTGCTTGCCAGTAAATTCAGGACCTTAAGGATTTCCAGACCAATTAAATTAAAATATGTAAAGTTGGGGAATAGGAGATGGTATGTCAAAGGGTTCTCTAGATGATTCTAATGTGAACTAGAGTTAAGTACCTCTGCTGATAAATCTTCACGTGTATTGTCTTAGGCAATTCAATTAAATTATATTTGAACCTCAAGATGTACAATAAAAATGTGTGATAAAGCTGTAGTGCTCAAGGCAAAAGAAAAGACAAAAGAATTAGTGGAACAGAATGGGAACCCAGAAAGAGACCCACATAATTACAGTCAACTAATATTTGCCAAGGGAATAAAAGCAATACAATGAAGAAAAGATATTCAACAAATGGGGCCGAACAACTCCACATTGAAAAGCAAATAAAATTAATGTAGACACAGACCTGACACACTTCAAGGAAGTTAATTAAATATGGATCATGGATATATATGTATATGCAAAACTGTAAAACTCGGAAGATAGCATAGAAAATCTAGGTCATCTTGGGTGGTGATGAATTTTAAGATGCAATGGCAAAGCCACCATCCATGAAAGAAATAATTGATAACTTCATTAAAATAAAAAAAATTCCTCTTGGGCAAAGACAATGTAAAGAGAGTAAGAATACAAGACATGGATTGGGGCAAAATATTTGAAAATGGCTTACTTTATAAAGGATTGTTACCTAAATTGTTCAAATAACTCTTAAAACTCAACAAGAAGAGAACAGATAACCAGTTAAAAATGACCAAAACACCTCAACAAATACTTCCAGAAGAAGACAGATGGGAAGTACGCATATGAAAAGATGTTCAATATCATGTATCATGGGAAATTGCAAATTACAATAACACAACACCACTATATACTTATAGAATGGCCAAATTCCAAAACACTCACTATATGAAATGTCAGGGAGCAATGAGGCAATGGGAATCCTCATTCACTGCAGGCGAAAATACAAAATGGTACAGGCATCTCAGGAGGCAGCTTGGCAGTTTCATACAAAACTAAAAATACCCTTGTCATATGAACTAATAGTTACACACTTCAGCATTTGCTCAGATGAACTGAAAAGTTGTGTCCACACGAAAACCTACACATGGATTTTTATAGCAGTTATAATTGCCCAAACATGGAAGCAAGCAAACTGAGTGAAGCCAGTCTGAAAATCTACTTACCATATGATTACAACTATAATTTTGTCCTTCTGGAAAGGACAAAATCATATAGACAGGAAAAATATTAGTGATTGCTAGTGGTTAGAGGAGGGAAGGATGAACAGGTAGAGCACAGAGGACTTTTAGGGTAATGAAACGATTCAGCACAATACTGTAGTAGTGAATATGTGTCATTGCACACTTGTCAAAGCCCCTAGAATTGTAACACAATGAGTGAACTCAATGGAAACTCTGACTTGGTGTGATAATCGTGTGTCACAGCAGGCTCATAATCTGTAACAAATATACTACTGTGGTGAAAGATGTTAATGGCAGAGGAGGTGGAGCTATGTGGGAACAGGTGGTATATGTAAATAATCTGTACTTTTTGCTCGATTTCACTCTGTGATCCTAAAACTGCCTTTAAAATTTTTAATTGAAACCGGGCGTGGTGGCGAATGCCTTTAATCCCAGCACTTGGGAGGCTGAGGCAGGAGGATTGTTGTGAATTCAAAACCAGCCTGGGCTACAAAGTGAGTTCAAGGCCAGCCTGAACTGCATAGTGAGACCCTGTCTCAAAAAGTAGGGCTGGGGATTTAGCTCAGTGGCCTAAGCACCTGCCTGGCAGGAGTGAGATTGTGAGTTCAATCCCTGGTACCAAAAAAATTTCCCCCAACCCCTAAGTTCTAACCCTGATTTCATTTTGGCTACTTCTTTCTTATTTGAAGGCAGACATTGTGATGTTGTCATATTGTACATTAAAGTTGAATAATACTGTATTTTGTAAAGTTACCTGAAGCAGAAAATTTTAAAGTTATTGAGAGATGAATTCCATAGATTCACAGCAGATATTTGGAAATACTTTTGTCTCAACATTTAAATTACAACTATCATTTAAAGAATAGTCATTAAAGTGTTTTAGCTTAATGACATATGAGTAGCCTCATGTCTTATGGTAGAAAATATGATGGGCCACGAAAGAGTTAACAGGGAGAGATTCTGATTTTAATTTTGCTATCTAGCAGCAATGGGACTTTGTGTCACTATTTTTTTTAACCTCTTCACATTTAGATATTTTCATCTGCAAAAGGAATTATGTAATTTCTACATTACCCAGTTCAAATTGTGCTAATCACTGTCCTGAACAAGCACCCATACTACCTGTGAAGAAGTCTTGATGGTCTCCAGTCTGCTGGTCATTCCAACCCTATACTCTCATACTAGCCTTCTTATCTTAGCTAAAAACCACTAGTCTTTAAAGAACAGCCTAAATATCAGATCTTCACCTAATCCAGATCTTACTTCTTGAAATCTCTAGTTCTTTTGGTCACGATCACCTGGTTTAGCAAGGACCATGGCTTAAGTGGTCTCTATAACTTTGTATTATAACGCGTAGGCGAGAGGTTACTGAGTTCTCAGTATATCTCTTAATATATCATATTAAGGAATTATACGTCTACACAGTGCTTTCTTGTGGGAATAATTATTAGAGGGGAATAATTAAAGCTTATACACTACAGTCTTTGAAGATACAAAGAAACTCAATTAATTTCTATTTTAATTGGTTATGCTATAAGATCAGAGTCTTGAGACCCAGGTCATGGAGAAATGGTTTAAAGACTGGGCTTGCTGTCAGAAGTACTGTGTTTGAATTCTGTTTCCTATTAGTTGTGAAATTTGAGGAAGATACCAATGTCTTCATGAATACAAATCTGGGGGAATAAATTTGCTAACACATGAACACTTGGTGTGCGTTGGGCATAGTATACACAGGACTAATTTATTTTATTTTAGCAAGAAATAGATGATTATTCCAAGATGGAGATTATTAATCCTTTTAGGTTTCAGGATACAGCCCTGGATTTGCTTTCTTCTGGTTTGCTTATGAACTGAGCTGGTGTATTTCTCTTGATCTTGCCTTTCCTCATGGATGTTGTCCTATCTCTAATAATAGACTTATTTACCTTTATCCCTCCCTTTCCTATTAAGTGTTTACTCTTCTTCCAAACCTCCTTAATGAAAAAAAACTGTACAAAAATTGTTAAACATGTAATATAAAATAATAAGTAAATTAGCTGCCTCTTAATGTCATGTTTAGAGGCAAAAATTTTTTTGTAAGCATTTTTTTCAGTCATTCATTGCCTAAGGGGTATCAAGCTGAATGAGAGGTAATCAGAATAATGGCTTTGCTAGTGGTGATGGAAAAGGAAGTTCTTGAAGTGGGAACTCTATGGATCTGATACACTACAGGGCTGGCTTTGGTAACAAGTTGTCGATGGAAAGATGACATAGTTTTCTTGAAATTATTCACTAGTGTAGAAGTTAAAGATAGAATATCTTTTGGGTCTAATCTATGTTTTGTCTGAGTCTGGATCTGTTATATAAATGTATTAACATACAGAGAATGCCTGAGGTTATACATGTGTTGAACAAATTATTTTTAATAGTCTCAAACATTCATGAATTCAGAAAAATTAGGTATTAAACAAAAACTCTGTATTGGTTTGTTTTAATGAGGTATCATTTGATATTTGGTAAGTCTTTTCACTTCAAGATAAGGTTAGTACTGTGGTGATATTAAACTTGGTATTAAGTGAGTATCTAATCCAATTGCTAATAGAGTCAGGGATAGAACTATTCTGCTTTGTATATTTATGCCTCAAGTTTCTGCATATAAATTGAAGAAGTCTTGAGTCATTATGGTTTCCAGGTTTCTTGTTACTCCAACCCTATACTCTCATAATAGCCTTTTTATTTTAGCTAAAAATCACTAATCTTTAAAGAACAGTTTAAATATCAGGTCTTTATCTAATCCAGATCTCACTTCATGGAATCTCTAGTTCTTTTGGTTATGATCATATGTAATGAGTCAGATTCCAAATCACATCTCTGCAACAATGATCTAGGCTGCTGCCTGAACAAATTACACTGCCCTACACCAAGAGATGACTCAGTTTTCCCACTGTCTCTTCTATTTCTAGATTGGTTCTTCTCTTAATTTGGCTTGTGTTTGGCGTTTGTACCATTGTGAGCACAAACGAGAATGCAAGTGGTGACACTGTGTGATGGTACTTGGTACCATTTGTATCAAAAAGTCAGGCTATAGATTTGAAGGTAGAAAATTTTAAAAATTCTAGAAATCTTTTACAATTATTTGTTTGTTTTTAAATTTTGAGACAGGGTCTTGCTAATTCTCTAAATTGCCCATACTGGGTTTGAACTTCCTGCCTCAACCTCCCAAAGTGCTGTGATTACAGGTGTGTACAGTGTACTAAACTTGGCTAGTTCTAGAAATCTTGTAGTCTACAAGAATACACTTATACTTTCAGACACACTACGTTTCAGACAACTAAATTTTGGCTCAGTATTCTTCAAAAGAGCTTTTCTAATATGCTGTCTTTCCTTTTGTTAATAATTTGAAATAAAAATCATGATGATGTCAGAGTGATCAGTGTTTATTTTGCACCAAGATTAAATTAAGCACTTTACGAATGAAATCTTACTGAAACCTTATAATGATTGTGTGAGATGGGTATTATTCCTATGAAGATACAGGATCCTAAGAAAGAAAAGGCCAATCCCATGGCAAATAAGTGGGAGCATCAGAATTTGAACCTTAGCTTTCTCATTGCAACAAGAGAGCATCCCACACCCCAACCCCTCCCATGCTGGGATTGAATCCAGAACTTCCATCGAATCCAGGACTACATCACCAACACTTTCTATTTATTTTGAGACAAGGGCTCACTAAGTTCCTACACTGACCCCGATAAATAAATAAAAGAAATAATGTTCAACATCTCTGACCATTAAAGAAATGCAAATTAAAGCAGCACTGAGATTCTGTCTTACTCCGCAAAGAATGAATATCACCAAGAATTCAAGTAATAACAAATGTGGATAGGGTCATGGGGATAAAGAAACACTTCTACATTGTTGGTGGGAATGTAAACTAATGCAATCACTTGTGGAAATCAGTGTAGCAATTCCTCAAAAACTGAAACTAGTAATTCCACGCAACCCAACTCTTCCTTCTCAGTGTTTTCACCAAAGAGCTGAAGACCTCATATTAAGATGACATATGCACACCCATGTTTGTAGCAGCACAGCTCACAACAGCTAAATCTGGAAGTGGTCTTTATGTCCATGAACAGATGAATGGATAAAGAAAATGCATTTACATACAATGGAGTACCACTGTGCCATAAAGAAGGATAATCGGGTCATTTGTAGGAAAATGGATGCGCTTTAGACCATAATGTTAAGTGAAATAAATCAGGCACCAAATAAATACTGCATGGCTTCTTTTATATGAAAAACAAAATATAAATAAAGAGGAAAATAAAAGACAGATAATAGGAAATAGGGAGCAGATTCTTAGGCTACAAGAATGGATTTATTTTAAACAATTGTGGTTCTCAGAGCACCCACAGATGCAAATGGGCAGTAGATTGAGAAATGGGGGCAAGGGGCTAGAAAAGAATTGATATGTTTTATGTACATGTGCCAATTGCCCATGGAGAATGTGATCATTATGTATTTAAAACATGTACTAGTGAAAAATAAAAATGCAAAGAAATTGCTCAGGCTAGGCTTGAACTTGCAATTCTCCTGCTTCAGTCTCCAGAGTGCTGGGATTCCAGGTATGTGTCACCATACCCAACTCTTACTGTCTTTAGCTGTTCACAGGTGGTTCCATTATATATTGTGAATCTCTCTTTTACTACAAATAGACACACATTTTACAATTACCCCCTTGTGTGCCATCTGTGACTGTGGACCTCAAACTTTAGTGTGTTTCAGAATCTCCTGAAATTTTTTTTAAAATTCAGACTCAAGGCTGCACTCCAGACCTACTGAATAAGGAATTTTCATGCAGTGTCCAGGGGACCTGTATTTATTTTAGCCGTGTCCCTCAGGTAATTCTTGTGCAGATCTCCTCTGATCACATTCTGAATAAATTGCATTCAACTGTGGATGCTGTGAATTAATCCATTCTTGTATCCTAAAGACTTGCTCACTAAATGTTTATTGAATAATTAAGAGAGTGAATGAGGGAAAGAGCAATTGTCAAGGGAGAATGTGTTCTTGGGAAGAATACTCATTTGGCCAGACCCTCGGAAAGTTTCAAGATGCATGTTTAAATATCACTTAATATTCTTGGTCTAGACTTTCCCTCCTGGAGGCCAAGTGTAGCAAGGAGCCTATGGGAAGGTGGAAAAAAGCACAGCTCTGTTTATAAGAAAAAGAGTGAAAATTCCCTGCTTCAGCAGGATGAGATAGAATGTCTTCTCCCCTTTCCTAAAAGTAAGGTTAGGTGAAACAGAAAGATCTAAATGGTTTTTGAAGCCCAGAAAGATGTTAATTTCCCTAGTTTTTTACTTACATTTTATAAACTTGAAGTTTTTTACTTAACTTATATTTCTGAGGTTAATATGAATTTCTTCTTTTATTCAGCAAGAGAGTTTTTTGGATGTATAATGGTTTAGACCTAAAATGTCCTCTTAAAATCTCATGTGTTCAGATGTGGGGCTTTTGGAAGGTGATCAGGTTATGGAGGTGTTCTATCCATCAGTGGATTGATCCATTTCTGAATTCTTTGCTGAATGTTGTGGTAGGAGGTGGGGCATGGCTGGAAGAGATAGGGCAATGGGGACATGATGTAAGGATGTATTCTTATCCATGGCTTCTTCCTTTTCTCTTTGCTACCTGGCCTCCACATAGTGAGCAGCTTTCCTCCATCAGTCCCTTCTACCATGCTGTTTCTACCTTGAGGCGATCTTGACATGGACTAACCCCTCTAAAACCATGAGTTGCAACAAATGTCTCTTTTAAGTTGAGGATGTTGGTTATTTTGTCCCAATCATGGGAAAGTGACTAACACAGATTATTTACTAAATGCCTTACATCTGATAAAGCATAATCTTTTCCCTTTTTGAATTTTTAGGAATTAGAATATTCAGAAGCCTGTAAAAAAGCAATGCATACAAACCTAGAGCTCAGTGTTGGCAAGGGTAGGAATGTGTGGAAGGAAGTGTTTGTGTTATCACAGGTCCAGGAGCAGGAAAGTAAGAATTGGAAGAAAGTGAATAGACATGAAGCAGAGAGTAATAGTGCAGAGGCTTGGCAGTCAGCCTACTGTACCTGAAATAGCTCATAGTGGAAAATCAGGTTCCCTTGGTGGGAAACTTGCCCCACAGAGTGTGGATTGCATGGCATTGCATTGTATAGATGTATTTTATGCAATTATGAGAAGTTACAATAGCATGTAAGACAAATTGCTTGGGAGAAGGAATCAAGTCTGTGGGACTCATTAAAAAACTGCTAGTTTTAGACCAAGGTGGTGAAGTGTACAAATTAAGCTAGAAGTCACTGACAAGATGGTACCACCACCAGTGTTGGACAGAAGCAGAGTGGAAAGCCTAGGCTGAAGATGAGTACCTCAAGTTTATAAGGATCTCAAGTCAAAAGTTCTCATGAAGTTGTCTTTCCCTTGCTGGTAGAACAAATGGCTCTGCAACAGGTGGGCACTGTTCGTTGTTCATTACTTTGTCTCTCATGGCTCCTTTCCTGGTCCTCTCAGTGAGGGACACTCAGTAGGGACACTTTTGATGGAACCTCCAAAGGAAATCTTCCTAATGAGACTTAGGCAAATTTTCCAAAGTACGACTATTGGAAACTTGTGGGTTTTTAATAGGTAACAACAGGGGTGGGGTAAGGACCAGAGTTCTGTGGTCAAGTACATTTGGAAAATGCTGTTAGAGAATTAAGCTGGCTTCTCTACTGCAGGTGTTTCATAGGGTAATAAAAATGTCCACTGTCTAAGAGAGGGGTAGCTCGTAGCATTCTATGTGCTTTTGGGACCACAGGACACTTTTTAGAGGAAACACCTCTAGAAAAGAGAAATGCAGAATATATTTTTGGAGAAATTAGAGACCGGAGAACTTGTCTTAAAAGTAAGTCTCTTGCACTGGAGGTTGACAGTGTAAAGAAAATAAATAAGGGCTTGGGATTTGTATCTGGAATCTATTGCTAACTAGTGACATGGTGCAAATCATTGATCCATGATTGGCTTAAGTTTCTATAGATATTATAGTAATGTCGGGTAAGTTCTTAAGTTTTTTTACCCCCAAAACTCTGAGATCATGTGTATATTCAAAAGAGGAAGACAATCTATGATTTTTCTGCTCTGTAATAATAGGTGGTAGCAGCAGGGGGAAGAGGGGTAGACAGTGACCAGAGAATGAATAAGATGTGGTTTGATCCCCCAAGCTGATTATATGGTTGGGCATAGTTATAGCACTGGATTGTACAGCTGAGATAAATGAAGACGTCTGTAGTGTGTTCTTGGGCTTCTCTGAGTCCAACCATATCACTTAGTACATGGCTAACTATTCCACTTGCTAGCATGATACTGAGTTCCAGTGATCACTTAACCTATCTGTTTTGCTACTTAGAAGTTGTGAGGCCTTGGATAAATCAGTTAACCTTCAGAGTTTGGGTTTTCTTCATTTTTGAAATAAAGAAGTTGGATTAGAACAGAGATTCTTATGCTTTGTGAGGAGGAACTATTTCTAGATTGTTCCAACTCTTAGCTGGAAGATGGTGATGGAAACAGAGTTGTCCTCCTCCCATCACCCAATGCCAGTGAACCCCAAGATTCTGTCTTTGGTTTCTTTTTCCCACATTATCTCACCTGTCTCAGATTTCCATAATTGCTTTCATGTACTGGAA
>RJWM01042057.1:0-14569 GCA_004363535.1 Dasyprocta punctata | reverse complement strand
CTGGAGCAGTGGACTTCTTTATCTCTCTCTAGAATGTCCTTCAGTATTCTTTGTAGGGTTGGCTTGGTTGTCATAAATTCTTTTAGTTGTTCTTTGTCGTGGAAGTATCTTGTTTCTCCGCTGATTTTAAAAGATAATTTTGCAGGGTACATCAGTCTGGGTTGAAAGTTATTTTCCTTCAGGGCTTGAAATACTTCACTCCAGGATCTTCTTGACCTGATGATTTGTGTGGGGAAGTCTGTTGTGATTCTGATGGGCCTTCCTTTGTAGGTAATCTGTCCCTTTTCTCTAATAGCTTTTAATATTTTGTTTTTGTGTTGAATTTCTGGAATCCTGATTATTATATGTCTGGGTGTAGGCCTATTATGGTCAAGTTTAGCTGGAGTTCTATATGCTTCAGTTATCTGAAAGTCTCTTCCTGTTCCCATACTTGGAAAATTTTCTGTAATTATTTCTGTAAATAGGCTTTTAATTTGATTTGTATTAACCCCTGCCTTTTCACTCACACCTTTTATTCTTAAATTATATTTCCTTGGGTTTTCTTGCAGCCGTTGCACTGCCACTTCCAGATTTCTTATTATCTTTAATAAGTCTTGTCTCTCTCTCTCTCCCACGCTGTGATTTTCTCTTTGAGATATGAAGGACTATCTTTAGTCTCCTTCAGGTGGTTCTGCCAACTTTTATTGAAGTCTTTGAGTTCTTGGTAGTCTCTCTGAATCTGATTGATGCATTCTAAGTCTTTATTTGTTTCATTCTCAATCTCCTTTGATTTTTCTGTCCTCCACCTTTCCAGCTATGTCTCCTTTAGAGGCACTTAGGGATTGCCCTATTATGAATTTCATTTCAATTCTCAGTTGGGCTAACAGTGCCGCTTTAATTTCTTTCATAGCTTCATGGAGTTGTCTCCCAACTCCGGTTGTCATCTCCTCTGAGAGTTTAATTTTTGGATTCCCGACCTTGTCTGCCTTTACGTCAATCAGGTTTGTGCTGCTTGTATCGGAGTCTGGAGAGTGCCCTCTACCTTTCCGTCTTGGCATTTTCCGGGGCTCTGCTGTGTTTCCCCAGCCCACCTCTGCTCCGTGGATGTCTAGTGAAGTGGGCGAGAATAGGGCTGTCCGCCTAACTTCCTCTATCACCCCAAGGGTGCCCGTGCAGATTCCGCCAGGACTCTCCAGGGCCTGGTGTGGGCAAGGAACTGTGCCTAATTAGGTGCAGTTCTGGTCTCAAGATGGATGCCTGTTCCTTGCTCTCCCTGGGGAGTGGGGGGTGGGGGGCTGGGGCCCGCAGAGTTTACTCACTCGCCAGCTCGCGACCACCTCTTTCCACGATCGATTGCTGCCTCCACCGTCTCTGCCTTAGCCGTCTTTGCCTTAGCCATCTCTGCCTTAGCTGCAGAAGTTCAATCGCGCATCCCAAGCACTTTAATTGCACCTTCCCAGTTTGAGTCCGTGTTAATTGGATTCAGCTCTGGTCAGAGGTGCCGCCACCTTTGTTTGTTTACTTCTTTTTTTTTACTCTTTCCGTGGGCTACAGTTCTCAACCTAGACTCCTCTTAGGTCCAGAGGATCCATCTCCCTCCCCTTTCCTTCTTTCTGTTATTATATTATTTTGTATGCCAGCATTTGGAAGGTATATTCCAGGGAGCCTCCCTACGGCGGTGTCATCAGGTTGGCCATTTTTTCTGAAAGATTTCTTGAGTCAAGTAGAAATATAAAAAGAAATTTACATCTACTAGATATGTAGGTTTGTGACTTATTCATTCAGAAACTGAGATGCCTACACAGAAAAACTGGGCATTTCAGTCTAATCTATTACTGTAACCCAGATGGGAAATGCTGTTGACTTGGTACTAGCCAGTAGAAACAGATATGGTGAGAAGGAATAGATTCTAAATGCTTCAAAAAATTGATTCAGGCTTGCAATGAAAGGACTGTATACAGGATTGGCTGGGTGAGAGCAGGAGGAAGGAAATTGTTCCTGTGCAGGCAGAAGTGTGAATGGTGGCACCCAGGCATACAAAGGCTATTGACTCTCAACTGGTCCTTCAGCTATGCCAGCTACTTTCTCGGTGTCAGGTGGATTCCAGGACTTGATCAGTGAGATGTGCTGAAGTCTTAGGCCCTATGACTAGATCTGATCTAAATCTCTATGCTGTGCTTTCCAGGAGTTGTGGGGGGCTGGAAGAATCACTTCACTATAGCCCAAGCTGAAGCCTTTGATAAAATGAATCAGGAGAAAATGGCAGGATATCCTCCAAAGCTGTTTCCATGGGAAGAATGTTGAAAAATTCTACACGTTTTGTGGCTACCAATACTTGTGTTCCTGACCTTGTACTTCTGCATATCTGGGAGGTCATAGTATAAAATCTATGATTTCATTGTGAAGTCTTGAATTATCAAATCTTTACATTTCTGATGGCTTGCTTTTTGCAAATTACCTGTTTGCCCATATTTATTTCATAGTATCTACACTTTAGAAATTCTTTATCATGTTCATATGCATACTGCATTACAGTGCAAATATTACAATTGCCCTAAATTGTGTCAAATTGTTATTTTATTTTATTTTTAATTTTTTGGTACAGGGATCAAAGCCACAACCTTGCACTTGTAAGCCAGTTGCTGTGCCACTGAGATACATCCAAGACCTTGTTATTTTATTGTAACATGAAAAAAATAGAAATAAAAATAAAGCAGAGTTTCAGGACAGGTTAATAGGAGAGAAACAACAATTAATACATTGTATGTTGTTATCCTCATAGCAGTTATTCAGAGTACAAGGTATTCTCGTGAAATATTGTCCAAACAAATTTAGCACAAAGCTTTCTTTTCAGTGAACTAAGAGAGTTAGCAGTGTAACTATCTCTACTATCATATATATATTTACATATATATTTATATATGATAGTAACTATACATATGTGTATATATATATACATAGATATATTTTTTCTTTTACTTTCCTTCCATTTCCCTTTTCCTCACTACAGTGTGAAATTCTTGCAGAAGGTACAAAATCTACAACAGATAATGCTATTTTCTATCACTTGTGCTTCTAGAAATCACTACTATCTGACCTCAAATATTATAGTTTCTAATCTGGCTTTATTTCGTTACTTGGTAATGTTTCATGCTAAATAATAAGCAATTTATATAAATGGCATATTATGCAATGCTTTGATGAACTTATATTTTTATTCACCATTGTGTATTTGGTGTTTATTCATGCTGACACATGCAGATTATTTCAGAATTGTATTGAACCATTAGACACGACTGAGTTCCAGTTCTCCTGTGAATGAATTGGGGTCTATCCTTCACTGACTTTCCCCTAATAAAACACTACTGTGGTGGGCATGGTGCAAAGAGATATGCCAGGTTTCTGAGGTCATACGGCTGCAGAATCCAAGAGATCAGAGACACCAAAGGGGAAACAGGAGGATTTATCGGGTTTTAAGTGTACACTGGCTCAGCTTGACCTTGAGATGCCCAACATGATGGTTAAGTGATCCCTAAAGGAAAGGCTCTAGTTTTTATACATTTTACTGAAGAGGTTGGTCTTTAGAATCTGGATGCAGGGGGAAGCAGCAAGTGTACAGAAGCAAGATGAGCAATTAAAATCAATTAATAATTTAGCCCCAGTGGAGACCGAGCCTTATGAATCTTACAAGAGCAACATGTCACAGACTGTTTACAGGACATAGTCTCCCATCTTATGTGTACCAGAAGAAGTTGTAGCTATAGGGAAGGAGGGGAGGGGCTTGACAGTGATTGCTTCAAGCTGGGAAAGCTTGTTTTTCTTTAAATCCCACTTTCTTCCCTCCTTTGATGCTTTCCATAACAAGTTTTAATGGAGGACATCACTATCGTTAACATTTACCTTGTCATGGGTGGTTGGCTCCCTATTGGGCAGCGGGGAGATTGAAAAGCAAAAGAGAGACTTATGTTAATTAGGGGGGGTTGGCCTGTAGTTTCATGTTTTGGTTGTATATCTCTCTGGTTTTGGTATCAGGGCAATACCTACTTCTAGGAATGATTTTGGAAGCATTGCTTCTCTTTCAACTTCATTGAAGTGTTTGTGTATGAGTGGCATTAGGTCTTCTCTAAATTTCTTGTAGAATTCAGGAAGGAATCCATCAGGGACTGGACTTTACTTTGTTGATGGGTTTTTCACTGCATTTCAATTTCATGGAGGGATGTGTATCCATTTCTGCTGCATTTTCCATTTTATTAGAGTACAGGTTCTTGAAGTAGATTTTGATAATTTTCCAGATTTCCACAGGGTTCCTTGTGATTTCACCCTTTTGATTTTTAACCGATTGAATTTGGACCTTTTCTTTCCTATTTTTGATAAAGTTGACTAGAGGTTTATCAATTTTATTTGCTTTTTTCTAAAAAACAACTGTACGATTTATGCTTTGGATTGTTTTCATAGTGTCAGTTGTATTAATTTCTGCTCTGAGCGTTAGAATTTTCTCTCTTGTGTGAGCCTTGAGTTTGTTTTTCATTTTCTAATAGTTTAATGTTTAACATGAAGTTGTTTAGGAACTCATTTTGTTTTCCTGATGTGAGAATTTGTTGCTATAAATTTCCCTCACCTGACTGCTTTCATTGCATCCCATAAATTCCAATATGTTATATCAGCATTTTCACTTAATTGTAAAGCCATGTTTAGTTTCTTCTTTAATTTTCTCTGTGACTTATTGGTTGTTCAGGAAGGTGTTGTTCAATTTGTACATGTTTATGGAGTTTTTTTTTTTTTTTTTTTGCGGCACCGGGGATTGAACTCACAACCTCGCACCTGCCAGGGCAGGCGCTTAAGCCACTGAGCCAAACTCCCGGCCCTGTTTTGTTTTTGTGTGTGCCTTCTTCTGATATTGATTTTCAATTTCATCCCACTGTAGTCAGATAATATTCATGTGATAAGTTTAATTCCTCTGCATTTATTTTAGCATGTTCTGTGGGCTAATATGTGTTCTATTTTGGAGAATGTCCCATGTGCAGCTGAGAAGAATGTGTATGCTGATATTGTGGGTTGGAGCACTCTGTATCTGGATCTAGTCAATCCATTTGTTCACAGGTTTGTTTTACTTCTGAATTTTTTGTTGATTTTTTTGTCTAGCTTATCTATTTAATTGTGAAAATGGGGTATTGAGGTCCCCTATTACAAATGTGTTAGTTCTGATTTGATTCTTCATGACTGATGTTTGTTTTGTGCAGTTGGGGGCACTGGTGTTTTGTGTATATGTATTTATGATTGTTATGTATTCTTGGAATATTCCCTTAACAGGAATATAGTGACCTTTGTCTCTTTTGATGAGTCTTGGCTTGAAGTTCACAATATCTGCAAATAGAATATCTACCCCTACTTTTTACTGGGTTCCTGTCACATGGAGTATTATTTTTCATCCTTTGCCTTTCCATCTATGAATTTCTTTTTGAGTTAAATGCATTTCATGAATGCAGTATATTGTTGAATCTTACTTTTTGATCCATTCTGCCAGTGTGTTTCTTTTGATTGGCGAATTGAGAGCGTTTTCATTGATGGTTATAACAGATCTATATTGGCCTATCTTTCTCATATGATTTTTAAATTTTTGTTGCCTCATCTTTTCCCTTTGTTTAATTGCTTGCTCTAACTAGTAGTTTCTTTCTATTGGTGTTCCTGTGATTGTGGTTTTCATTTTTTCTTTCTAATATATTCTTCAGAGCATTCCGAAGAGTTGATTTCGTGGTCATGAATTCCCTCAGGTGTTCTTTGTCATGGATATATCTTATTTCTGCACTAATTTTGAAAGACAGTTTTGCAGGGTACCTAGGTTGGAGGTTGTGTTCTTTTAGGGTTTCAGATACCTCACTCCAAGTTGTACTTGATTTAAGGGTTTGCATTGAGCAGTCAGCTGTGATTCTGATGGGCTTTCCTTTTTAGGTGATTTGTTTCTTTTCTCTAATTGATTTTAGCAATCTGTTTTTGTGCTGAATTTCTGCAATCTTTATTATTATACACTTTAGTGTAGATTTATGTTGGTCTTAGCTGTTTGGAGCTCTATACACTTCATTTGCATTTATGCACATCCATAAACCTATAAAAGCCTCGAGTTTATCTTTCTTTATGGCTGAGTAGTATTCTATTGGATAAAAATACTACATCCTTTTTTTATCCATTCCTCAGTTGATGGGCATTTGGGTTTTTTTCCAACATCTTGTTACTACAAATCATGCAGGTGTAAACATTGGTGCACATACCTCGCTGTGGTATGATGATTGCAAATCTTCTGGGAAAATACCCAGAAGGGGAATATCCGGACCAAATGAAACTTCTAATCTCAGTGTTTGAGGAATCTTCACACTGATTTCCACAGTGGGTGTAGCAGTCTATAGTCCCACTAACAGTGGAGAAGTGTTCCTTTTTCACCACAGTCCCACTAGCAATTGCATTGGTTGATTTCTTTTTCTTTCTTTCTTTTTTTTTTTTTTTTGCGCCACCGGGGAATGAACTCACAACCTCATACCTCCCTGACAGGCGCGTAAGCCGCTGAGCCAAACTCCCGGTCCTGGTTTCTTTGAGGCAGGGTCGAACTGTGTAGCTCAGGCCGGCCTTGCGCTCACTTTGTAGCCCAAGCCGGCCTCGAACTCACAACGCTCCTCCTACCTCAGCCTCCCGAGTGCTGGGATTAAAGGTGTGCGCCATCACGCCCGGCTACATTGGTTGATTTCTTGATGTTAGCTATTCCTTCTGAAGTGAGATGATATCTCAGTATCATTCAAATTTGCATTTTTCAAATGACCAATGTTGTTGAACATTTTTTCATATATTAATTTGCCATTTGTATTTCATCTGAGAAGTGTGTTTTCATCTCAGATTCCCATTTTTGAATTGAGTCTTTGAATTTGGGTGGCCTGATGGTTTCAATTCTTTATACAATCTAGATAGAAGTCCTTTGCCTGAGGGACAGTTGGCAAAAATCTTTTCCTAACCAATAGGTTTTCTTTTCACTCTGTTGATAGTTTCTTTCAATGTGAATACACTTCTTAATGAGATGAGATCCCAAGTGTTGATTCTTTGAAGTATTTCCTCTTGCAGTGGTGGGTTTTGTTCATGAACTCTCTGCATATACCTATGTTGTCACGATTTATACCTACTTTCTATTTCAATAGAGTTAGGGTTTCTGCCTCAATATATAGGTGTTTGATCCATCTTGACTTTAGTTTAGTGCATAGTGATAAGCATGAGTCTAGTTTAAGTCTTTGGCATGTAGAAAGCCAGTGTTTTCAACACCACTTATTAAAGAGGCTATGTTTCTTCCAGTGAACATATTTGGCCCCTTTGTCAAAGATAAGGTGGTTAAGTGTGTTTGTAGCTGTGTCTGTGTCTTATATTCTGTTCCACTGATCCTTAGGTCTGTTTTTTTTTCCAATACCATTCTAATTTTGTTATAGCAGCTTTGTAGTATAATTTCAAGTCAGTGATTGTGATGCCCCCTCTCTTGCTTTTGTTGTCCACTATTGCCTTTGGGATTTTAGGTCTCTTATGGTTCTGTATGAATTTTAGGAATGTTTTCTCTAATTCTGTGAGGTATGCTCATGGTATTTTGAATGGGATTGCATAAAATCTGTGTAACATTTTCATGAGTATGGCCACTTCCACAATGTTGGTTCTTCCTATTCATGATCAAGGGATGTCTTTCCATTTTCTGAAGTCCTCTTCAATTTCTTTTCTCATAGTACTGTAATTTTCAATGTATAAATTTTTTGGTCTCTGTTAGATTGACTCCTATGTATTTCATATTTTGGATTTTATTGGGGAGAGCACAATATCCCTAATTTCTCTCTCAGTGACTTTGTTGTTTGTGTATAGGAATGCTTATTGACCTTTGAGTGTTGTCTTTGTACCGAGCTACACTGAGAATTTGCTTATTAAGTGTAGAAGTCTGTTGATGGAGCTTTTGGGGTCCTTTATGCAGAGTATCATGTCATCTGCTAATAGCAATAATTTAAATTATTCCTTTCCTATCCTTATTCTTTTTATTTGTCTCTGCTGTCTAATTGGTTTGACTAATGTTGCCAGAATTATATTAAATAGGTGTGGTAACAGTGACCACTGTGACTTGTTCCTGATTTTAGAGTGGAGCTTTCAGGTTTTGTACATTAAGCATAATGTTGGCTCTTGGTTTGTCATAAATGGCTTTTTTCAGATTGAGGTGAAGACAGTCTACTCTGATTTTCTCTAGGGTTTGTTTTGTTTTAACTATGAAAGAGTGTTGGACTTTATTGAAGGCTTTTTGTGCACCTATTGAGATGATCATGTGATTTTTGTCTTTTTCTCTTCTGACATGATGTATTACCTTTATTGGTTTGCATATGTTGAATCATTTCTACATTCCTAGGTTGAATTCCATTTGGTTTTGGTGTATAATCTTTGTGATGATTTGCTGCATTCTTTTTGCCAGTATCTTTTTGAGGTTTTTTGCATCTGTATTCTTTAGAGAGATTGGCCTGTAGTTCTCTTTTTTGGTTGAGTCTTTTTCTGGGTTTGGTATCAGGTTAATACTTGTCTCCAAGAATGAGTTAGGGAGAATTACTTCACTTTCAATTTCATTAAAGAGTTTGTGGAGTATTGGTGTTAAATTTTCTCTAAATGTCTTGTAGAATTCAGCTTTGAATCCATCAGGACTTGGGCTTTTCTTTTCTTTTTCCTCCGATATTTATTTATTGTCATTTGAGTTAATTTAATTTTCCTTTTGGTTTTTTGAGACAGAGTCTCACTACACAGTTCAGGCTGGGCTTGAAGTCACTTTTTAGCCCATCCTGGCCTTGAACTTGCAGCAATCCTCCTGCCTCATCCTCCTGTGTGCTGGGATTGCAGCTGTGCACCAGCATGCCCAGTTGCTATTTATTTAATTTTAAAGAGAATAAAACAGAGCAATAAAATGAATGGAAACAGTGATCAGACAGTAGGAAATCTACAATAGTTACTATATTGCATATTGTTTCCTCTATATAGTTGCTGGACTTTAGGCTTGCAAAGTCAATCAAAGAATACAGTTCATCTGAATCAGCTGTCACTCGTGGGAGGCGGGCTATTCTTCTCTCCCCCGCTCATGTGCTGACTGGTTCACAGGTGGGGACTCAGCTTCCTTACTGATTTTCCCTGGTCCATGATCTGGTTGGTGCTTAGGTGGGGGCTTAGTTTCCATGCTAGTTCTCCTTGGTGTGAGCTTTGGTTGGCTCACAGGTGGGGACTTAGCTTCCTTCCTCAGGACCTGGCTTTTCTTTGCTGGTAAGTTTTTTTTTATTAAGTTTTTAATTTCATTAAGTGACATTGGGTTATTGAGGATTTTTATATTTTCTTGATCTACTTTTGGTAATTCATGTTTCCAGGAATCTGTCCATTTTTTCTGTGCTTTCCATTCTATGATAGTATAGATTTTGAAAGTAAGTATTGATGATCTTCTGAATTTCCTGAGGACCTGTAGTGATTTCACTCTTTTCATTTCTTGTTGCATGAATTTGAGTTATTTCTTTCTTCTTTTAGATAAGGATGACTAGGCATTTATCAATTTTATTTATTTCATCAAAGAACTAACTCTTTGATTCATTAATTGTTTTTATTGTTTTCTCAGTCTCAATTGTGTTAATTCTTGCTCTGATGTTTATAATTTCCTACCTTCTTTGGACTTTAGCTTTGACTTGCTCTTTTATTCTAGAAGCTTCAGGTGTAGCATTAAGTTGTTTATTTTTTCTCTTTCTGTTTTCCTGATGTTAGAATTCACTGCTATAATTCTTAGGACTGCTTTCATTGTATTACACAGGTTTCTGTAAATTGTGCTTGCATCGTCATTTAATTGTAGGTATTGTTTAATTTCTTCTTTAATTTCATCTGTGACACATTAGTTGTTCAGGAAGGTGTTATTTAATTTCCATGTGTTTATGGGTTTTGTGTGGTTTCTATTGTCATTAATTTCCTGTTTTTCTGCACTATGGTCAGATAATATGCATGGGAGAATTTTAATTCTTTTGCATTTCCTTAAGCATATTCTATGAGCCAGTATACAGTGTATTATAGAGAACTGCCATGTGCAGCTGAGAAGAATGTGTATTCTGATGTTGGGTGGAACACTTTAGATGTCTACTGACTCCATTTGTGCACAGGTTTGATTCAATTGTGCTATTTCTTTGAAGATTTTTTGCTTTGTTGACCTGTTTTTGTGAAAATGGGCTATTAAATACTGCATGATAACTGTGTTATAGCTTATGTTTTTTCAAGTCTGTTAATATTTGCCTCATATATTTGGGTTCTCCCATATTTGGTACATATAGAGTTATGATTGTTATTTCTTCCTGTGGAATTTGCCCCCTAAGAAGTATGTACTGATCTTCTTTATCTCTTTTGATCATTCTTGGTTTAAAGTTCACATTATCTGTAAACAGAATAGGTACCTCTTTTTATTCTGGGTTTCTGTTACATGAAGTATTGTATTTCATCTTTTGACTTTTCGTCTATGAATTTCCTCTTCAGTTAAAAGAATTTCGTCATTCGGCATATTGTCACATCTTGTTTCTTGATCCATTGTGCCAGCCTGTTTCTTCTGATTGGTGAGCTGAGGTCATTTACATTTATGGTAATAACTGATATGTATTGGCTTGTCTTTGTTATGTTATTTTCCTTCTTTTCTGCTCTATTTGATGGATGCCCTGCTTGGTGGTTTCTTTCTGTTGTTGTTCTTGGAATTGTGCTCACTTTTGTCTCTGTGTTGAATATCTTTTGGTATCCTTTGTAGTGTTGGATTGGTGGTTATGAATTTCATCCATTGTTCTTTTTCATGGAAGTATGTTATTTCTTCATTGCTAATTTGTTTCTAAATCCATTTTATTTCGAGGACAAAAAAAAAAGAGAAGAATAAGCTAAAAGAAAATTTCAAAATATGTCAACCGGGGGCAACAATGGTACATACTTTGTGCATTATCATCCTCAAATCATTCACCCAGAGCACAAGACATCTGCATTGAGTTTTCTGAACAATACCAGCACAAAGCTTTCTCTTTAGTGAACTCAGAAATCAGTAGTATAACTATCTTAACTATTTTTATATAAATACATGTACATACATGTATTTAAACATTTCTTCCAGTTTCTCACACTAATGAAATAAAATGATGTTTACATATGTGTATCTTATGCAAACATCATATTTACATAAGATTCCACTGATTGACCCTCCTCCTGGTCCCATGGACCTAGGGTCTTTTGGGATCGCTAGTTGCCACTCCTCACCCCACGGACCTAAGGGGCTAGTGAGATTATCGGTAACCTCTCCTTCATGTCCCCACAGATCTAAGGTGCTGCCGGGATCGTCATTATCCCTCATTCTCCCACAGACCTTCAGGGCTGGAGGGAGGGTCTGTGGTCCCTCCTGTTCACCCAACGGACCCAGGGGGCCAGTGAGATCATCCATCAACTCTCCTCCCTGCCCTGTGGACCTTGGGGGCTGCAGGATCATCAGCCACCCCTCCTTCTTGCCTCATGGACCTATGGAACCAGTGGGGTCATCTATCAACATTCCTCCTTGCCACATGGAACTTGGGGCTGGTGGGATTTTCCATCACCCATCCTGCCCACTGAAAAGATCACAGCAGCCCAGGAGCAATCAGCAACTCCTTCTACCACCTGCAGAACCTTGGTGAACTGGTGGGAGCCTCAGCAACCCCTCACACACACAGTGTTCCTCAGCAGGTTTGCAACAGTGTGGTGAATTTTCCCCTCAAATAGAGAATCTCAGTGGGTAAACAGGAGCAGCAGCAAACTGACACCAGCTGTAGGAACGTGGTGAGCCTGGAAAGAGTCTGGGTGAGTCCTTTTTCCATACAGAGAACACCAGGTGTGTTGAGAATACCAACAAGGCCTTGCCCAACATGGAGAAAATCAGAAGGACCTATGAGAAATCCAGTGACACAGTAGGGTTCCAGTTGAAGTGCACAATATAGCCAGGTTGATCTGATGGCCTGGAACAGCCTAAATGTGTAGTAACAATGGGAACTAAGGGTTGACTTACATCAGTACTCCTAGGCTAGTCAGCCTAAGAAGAATATAGGACTCACCCAACAGGCCCTGCAGAAGAAATTCGGGTGACTGGCCCCTCTCCTTTATTGTGGGACCCAGCAATTGGACAAACATCAGCCACACAATGGACCCTAAGACACACATGACAGACAGTTGAGATTAGTGGAAATGAAAAGAAAAAAATATTAACCCAAGAGGTGAAAATGACAAAACAAAAAAACAAGATGCAATCTCAAACTAGCAGTCTATTGGAACAAGTAAAGGAGATATCAAAATAGAGGACATTAGAAGTCATACATCTGAAATTTCTGAAAAGATAACAAGTGAAATAAAGAAACAAATCCATTAGGCTATAGAGGAAATCCAATTAGAAATAATCTCTCATGTAAAGAAAGAAATGACAACCTTAACAAAGCAGTTGCTCAGGATAGATAGAGAAGACATAGATTTTAAAAAAACAGCACATGAGCATTAGAAAATGATGGAAACCTTGAATGAAAAATATAGAAAAGAAGTAGAATGCATGAAACTAATTCAAAGAGATATTCAGGAAATAAAAATTCTGTTGAAACTGGGCAAAACGGTTTGAAAGTAGCTGAAGATAGAAGTTAGGACCTTGAGACAGGCTTGCAGCTAGTGATCATGAAAGGAAAGAACATTTAAAAATAACAAGACATCATGAAATGACAATTCAACTGCTTCAAGATGATGCAAACAGAAACAATATAAGACTAATAGGCATCAATGACATAGAAATGACATAGAAAAACTATTCACAGAATTAATAGAAGAAAACTTCCAAAACATGGGTAAAGAATCAGATATGCAGATAAGTGAGGCATATAGAATGCCAAATAGTCATAATCAATATAAATCTGCACCGAGATATATAATAATTAAGATCTCAGACAAACAGCATAGAAACAAAATACTAAAAGCTCTTAGGGAAAAGAAAAGTCACCTACCAAGGAAAGTCCATCAGAATCATGGCAGACATTTCAGCACAAATGCTCAAGTTAAGACAAGCTTAGAGTAAAGTATTTCAAGCCTGAAAGAAAACAGCTTTCAACCTAGATTGATGTACCCTGCAAGGTTTTATTTCAAAATTGATGGAGAAATAAGATGCTTCCAGGACAAAGAGCAATTGAAGAAATTCATGTCTACCAAGCCAGCCCTAGAAAGAATACTGAAAAACCTACTAGAGAGAGACAAAAATGACTACAATTCCCTAAACAACAGCAGAAAAAACAACCAGGCAGGGCAAGCAATTAAACGAAGGGTAAAAGCAGGAAACCAAAAACAGGAAAATAACATGACGAAGTTAAGCCAGTATATATCAGACATATCCATCAATGTAAATGGCCTCAATTTCACCAATTAAAAGAAATAGGTTGACAGAATGGGCCAAGAAACAAGATGCAACAATATGCTATATACGAGAAACATATCTGACTCAAAAGGAAACTCATAGAGTAAAAGTCAAAGTATAGAAAACAATTATCCTTGCAACAGGAACCTAGAAAAAAGCAGGCATAGGTATCCTGTTTGCAGACAGTGTAAACTTCAAACCAAAAATGATCAGAAGAGATAAAGAAGGTCACTACATACTTGTTAGGCTGAAATTTAAGGGGAAGAGCTAACAATTATAAATATATATGCACAAAATACAGGAGCACCCAACTATATAAGACAAATACTAATAGAGATGAAAAAACCAAATATGCAATAACACAATTGTAACAGGGGACCTTAATACCCCATTGTCACAAAGAGATAGATCAACTAGACAAAAACTTGGCAACAAATAACAGAACTGAATCAAACCTACGAACAAATGGACTTACTAGACGTTTACAGTGTTCCACCCAACAGCAACAGACAATACTTTTTTCTCAGCTGCACATGGGACGTTCTCTAAAATAGACCATATATTAGCCATAGAACATGCTTAAGTTAACGCAAAGGCATTAAAATTATCCTATGCATATTATCTGATCATACTGCACTGAAACTGGAATTCAATGGCAAAAAACCCCACAAAACCTACATAAACACATGGAAATTAAATAACAATCTCTTGAAGAATCAATGGGTTACAGATGAAATTAAAGAAGAAATTAAATGATATCTAAAATTCAATGAAAATGCAGATACGACATATTGAAACTTGTGGGACACAATGAAAGTGGTCTTAAGAGGGAAATATATAGCAATAAATTGTCACATCAAGAAAACAGAATGAGCAAAAATAAACAACCTAATGCTACACCTCAACCTTCTAGAAAAAGAAGAGCAAGTCAAACTCAAGGCTCATAGAAGAGAGGAAACGATAAAGATCAGAGAAGAAATTAATGCCATTGAAACTAAGAAAACAGTGGGAAGACTTAATAAATCAAATAGCTGGTTCTTTTAAAGAATAAACAAAAATGATAAACCTCTACCCAACCTCATCAAGAAAAAGAAAAAACTCAAATTCAGGCAATAAGGAATGAAAACAAAGAAATTAATA
>RJWM01042056.1:0-14566 GCA_004363535.1 Dasyprocta punctata | reverse complement strand
GCATCAAGAGCACCAGGATCGTACCTTCTCAGCTCAGGTCGCAGCGCTGATTGGATTCCGCTCCAGACAGGTCTCTGCCTTTATTTCATTCTTTTACTCTTTCCATGGGCTACAGTTCTCGTTTTAGATTCTTCTTGGGTCCAGAGGACCCATCTCCCTCTTTTTTCCTTCTCTCTGTTATTATATTAGTTTATATTCCAGCATTTTGATGGTATATTCAGGGAGCCTCCCTGACACAGTGTCATCTGGGCGGCCATCTTGGAGGAAGCTCTGAACAGCACTTTTAAGGAAGACTGTATTAAAATATAGTTTGCGCTAATATTGATTGGAGAATTTTTTATGCCCATATCTTGTATCTTGAGTAACTACTTTAAAGATAATAATATGCAATCTAATAACTATTGTTATTCTCCTAACATTTTGTTATGAAATTTTGTTTTACCTTTTCCCCGTAAAATAAAAGGAATTATATTTGATATGAAATTAATCTTTTGGAGTTGGTCCAAACAAGATACATTAATTCATTTAAGAAGGATTTGATTGAGCATTCTATTGCACAACAAGTACAAGGTGTCTTCCAATATGCTTCAGCAAAATGGAAAGATGAGTTTCAGCTTTAGCTATCCTATGTGGTTTTTTGTAGGAAATGGGATACAAAGCTCAACTTAGCAAACTATTCTCTGCCATGTTGGCCATTCATTTGAAGTAGCCAGGTTTTTTAATTATCCTGGCCAAATGGGAAATGGAAGGTTGCTTGTCTTCAGAAAGTGCAAGGCAATTATTTATTCAGGCTCTTTGCTTTCAACCAGAGTCCCCAAAACTCTATCAAGAATACTTTAGGATGGAGCTGATGAATGGTGAGAAACTCAGGAAATAAAAGTAAGAATTTAGAAAAACTGACATGGGCATGGGGGATTCTGATCATCCTGAAGAAATCCTTATGAGTGAGTTGGCACAGATGGATCATCTACAAAAATTCTATAAGCAAGATTAAAGGTGCAGAATTTCATGTGTCTCTACTTTCAGTTGTGCAATTTGATTTTGCTAAAGATCTGTTAAAAGAAACTTATGATGACCTTTAGGCTCTGCACACAGATGACTTTCTCTCTTGGGATTATGTGACATGGTGAGAATTAGAGGTTGAACTCCAACCAAAGGAGCAGACTTCAGCTCAACAAGTCAAAGCAGTGGAGGTGTGCTGAAGGGAGTTGTGCTGTGTAGAGGCAGTGAAGATTCTCCCTATAGAGGCCATATGGAAATGTTACATCAACTTTTACTTGGAATGATTATCTGAGATGAGTAGTAGGTTCCTTATAAAAGAGAAGTTGGAAAGAACCATGATTACATTCAGGAAGGCACATGAACTCAAAATTCTCTCGAATTCCACTTTAAGCAATGGATCAAGTTGTTGCCATGACAACTTCCTTATGGAAGGTCTGGAGATGGCAGAAACTGGGACTGAATTGTTTAAGGACTCTGTGATTATGTGACAGAAGAAGCTGTAGGTGCTGATAAAGTCAAAGAGCCCAAATATAGACAAGCATTTTATTTTATTTTATTTTTATTTTAAAGAAAAAACAACACACAGAAAAATAAAACAGAACAAAGCAGATCAGAACAGAACAAGCAACACAGGACTTCAAAACAAGACAACAGGAACTCAGCAGTGGCTATCATAATGTCTCTTGTTTTCTTCAAAATAGTTGTCCATATCTTCACACACAATAAATTCAAACAAAACAGAATAGTATAAAACCAATAAAAAAATGAAAGCATTACGGGCCTTCAAAACCAGAAAGTAGGAAATATAGACAAGCATTTTAAAGAAAGCTTTATGTACCTAAAACCCCAGGTTTATCTACCATAGTAGATTTCTTGGGCAGAGTGGACTGAAAGTGCTGAAAGCCAAGAAGGCGTGAAAGCTATCTTTAAGAGAGCTATTTTAGCTGTCACAGGTACCAGCACAGTAACTCTGAAGATAAATACCTTGACTGGGCTTATTGAAGCAATGGCTACAAAAAGGCCCATGCTATGTTTAAGAGTGTATAAGAAATCTGTCCATTTTCAGTTGAGTTTTTCAGGAAAAGTTCCACTTTGAAAAGGAGCAAGAATCCTGCAAGATGATAATATTAAGAGAATATCATGAGAGAGCTTTTGAGAGAGTTTGGATCTATAGATTCCGATCTTTGGATGGATTACATCAAAGAACTGTTGAACTATGCTCTTGGTAGGCCTGAGAATGCAGACAGATACACTAGAGAACTAAGCAAATTTTGCAATGAGAGTCAGCAGAGTTGTTTGTAGCTAAACATGCTATGCATCAGGCTACCATTAGTGAAGAGACAAATACAACCAATATTGTGAAACTATAGTGCAAGTCCTCTGGGCAGATTGTATTATGAATCAATCTATAAATTGTTCAGAGTTGGCACACAAGATGGTTGATAACTTTTTGAGACATGCTTTCATTTGTGTATGTTAATGTTTAGCTCCAGAAATGAGAACTTCTTATTAAATGGCTACTTGTTAAGGCCAGAAAAAAATAGTAAGAGGTCACAGAAAATTAATCCAACAGCTGCTCAATGATGCAAAGAAGAATAACATTAGATTGATCAGAATCAAGGTGGGGATTTAGCTCTGTGGTGTAAGCACCCGCCTGGCAAGCATGAGGCAATGAGTTCAATCCCTGGTACCAAAAAACAAAAACAAAAACAAAAAACAAAACAAAACAAAAAAACCCCCAGATTGATCAGAATCAATGAAAACTCAGCAGATATCACAAAGGACAAAAAAATCTGTTCACAGAAGTAATGGCAGAAAACTTCCCAAGCATGGCAAAAGAATTTGACATACAGATAAGTGAGGCATATAGAACTCCAGTTAGTATGATTTAAAAAAATGTACACCAAGGCATATAATAGTCAAGACTCCAAAAATTCAACAAAAGAACAGACTATTGAGGCTGGGTGTGGTGGCACATGCCTTTAATCCCAGCACTCGGGAGGCTGAGGTAGGTGGAGTGTTGTGAGTTCGAGGCCGGCTTGGGCTACAACGCGAGCACAAGGCTGACCTGAGCTACATAGTGCGACCCTGCCTCAAAAAAAAAAAAAAAAAAAAAAAAAAAAAAAAAAAAAAAGCTAGGGCTGGGAGTTTGGTTCAGTGGCTTAAGTGCCTGTCTGGCAGGCATGAGGCTGTGAGTTCGATCTCTGGTGCTGCAAAAAAAAGAACAGACTATTGAAAGCTGTTATGGAAAAGAAACAAATCACCCATGATTTATTACTTATTATTCAACCCTCATATACATGTATAATAATTTAAGAATTGCTAATTTCTACCCCTGTGAGAAAGAAATTTAACAATTTGAGTATAGCAGTTGGTCACTGTTCTTTTTGTTTCTACCTTTTCATTACCAGATAAATTAACCTTTTTGTGGTAGTGAGATTTTAATTGGTAATTTGACCCTTTAATCTTTATGGAATAGTTTATAGCATGAAAAAGCCCTTATTTAAATAAATACTAATGCCCTCTGGTTTGTTTTGCAAGACATTTTATACTGACATCAATTATGAGAAACTGAAGTCCATGTCTAAATCCTAGCAACCTGCTGTGAATTGGATGTGGTTTGACCCCCCAAAGTCACGTATAGATAGCTTAGTCTCCAAAGTGAGAACTTTTAAAAGGTGGAATCTAATGGAAAGTGATTAGGTCAATAGGAACATCATATTCATAAGGAATTAATGCTGTCTGGAGGAGTGAGTTCTTACAGAGTGTGTTAGAAAAGAATATTCCTGGATCCTGAATCTTACTCTGGCTTCCTGTCTCACCATGTGATCCCACTCACATCTGTTCCCACCATTATGATGCCATCTGCTATGCGGCCCTCATCAGAGCTAGGCATAAGCTGGCACTATGTTGTTGGACTTCCAGAACTGTGAGTTAATAACTTAGTATTTCTTTACAAATTACCCAGCCTCAAGTGTTTTGTTACAGCAACAGAAAATAGACTACTATAAAACCTTATTTAGCATATGAGGAAAGGAAAGAGCCAGAGACCCCTTCTCCATAACTTCAAAAATAGAAGATTTATCAAAAAGGAACAAACAAATTACACGGTGATAATATTACCTGAATGCCACAATTAGTTAAATATGCATCTATTGGGAAATATCTGATATGGGCAATTTCTATGTGTCAAATGAATTGTGAAGGACTAATGGGCAAACATAAGATCTGTTATCATAACTAATAGGACTTTATAGGATGCAATTTTTTTGCATTTACCTATATTATTTCCTATGCCAATCTTGTGAAGACAGACATTATTATAATGATGATAAGAATTTCCAATTTTCCAATGAGAAATATAGCTAAGTAACTTCTAAGCCATACAATTAGATTAAAAAATCAGGTATTCTGACTCAAATTCCCATTCCTTATCCTTTCCCTTGGGTTATTGATAAGGCCATGATGTTATTGTTGATGCTGAATTCTGATATCACATGGAACGCTGGACTTTTTCAGACAGAGATTCACATATGGTTCAAAAGAGCTTTTGGTGGGGGGGGGGTCGCCTGAATCCTGAGTTCAAAGTGACAGCCTATATCCCTTTTATCATCACACTATTGACCACAACCTATAACATAAATAATAGTGCTGTTAAATAAACAAAAAATAATATAAACATTTATATTTTTTAAATCTTATAAACATTTGAATTGATTCTTTTTCTCTTTCTTTTTCTCCTTTATCTTCTTGCTCCTTTTTCTTCTTATTTTTGCCAACTAAATTCATTTCAAATTGTTCACATAGATATAAGCCACTCATCTGTAAAGCTTTAAGGTTCTAAAGTCTAAATTATTTCAGGTTTGCTGGCAGCTTTTATGATAAACCTGGAAAAAGACACAGAGTCTATGTTAGTTCATTTCACATGGTAGCTGCCTGGTAAATGTTTGTTGAATTAACCAATTATTCAAATCGACAAATATTTGCCAAATGAGACCCTGTGTAGGTACAAGAAGAAAAGGTCTCTGTCCTTCCAGATCAATGCCCTTGTTGAGGAGACTGGGCATATACACGTGAGCAAGCTCAGAGTCAGTAGTGCAAGAGATCAGGATAATTATAAAAAAGAGCCAGCATCAATTAATTGCCACTTAAGTGATGGATAATAGAAAATGAAGAATTTCAGAGCAGCCAGCAGCTATTCCAGCAGGGAGAGTAAAGTGGACGGTGTACAGAGATGTCCTCAATCTAGTCTTAAATGGTGGCTGAGCTTTGGGAAAATGAAGAAGGCATGCAAGTGGGCTGTTGCTAAAGCTGGGACTAAGAGTGGGAAATGCAAATAGCAACTGTGAGAAGCCTACATTTAAAGGTAGCATGAAAGAGTATTTGAGATAAAGTTGCTTGTGTTCAAGAGATTAGTAATCTTTAATTATAAATTTAAATGAAGCAAAATGTTGGGAGAATGCTAGCCTAGCACATGCAGTTCCCTGTGCCCAGCACTGAAGAGGCATAAATAAAAAAGCAAACTGTCTAAAATATTTCTTATGGCTTCAGAAACTAAAAGAAGGGAAATTAGCTAAAATTCAACTTTTTAAAAATTAAGTGATTTGGGAAGGGATTGTCTTTACTTTGTAAAACTGAATTCTAAAGAAATATCACTTGAAAAAGTAATTTTCTTTTCCCAAGGTTTTGTCTATGAGTTAAAATCTCTATGAACCATAGAGATTTATGAATTTCTGTGGTGTTTATGAATCAAAGCATGTCTTGGTTACTTTTCCCTAGTTGCTGAGACAAAACACCTGATACCCAAAATTAGGGAAGCAAAGGTTTATTTAGCTTACAGTTTTTGGAAGTTTCAGTCCATAATCAGCTGGCTCCAAGGCAGGGTGGCATGGCACAGGGACAACAGTTCAAGGCAGCAGCCGAACAAAAGCAGCCAGAGCAAAAAGGGGGGCAAGAGCAAGCCTCTTCTCTTCCCTTATATTGTACACAGGACACCCCCCCACACCCCCCGCCCAGGGTGGGTACAGCATTCACAAATCTCCTTGCCCTGCTTTGCACAAGATGAGGATGTTTACAAAGTAAGAACCCTGGCTCCCTGCTGAGTCTCTCAGTTAAACCTCTGACCTTCTGGAATTGACACAATGAACAGGTAACTGCTTGGGCTGTGCACCCCAGGATGTAGAGCTGCTGAGTTACTTAATTAAGCTTCTAGATTCCTCAAGTCGACACAATGTATATACCATAACAAAGCTAACTTTTTTTTTCTCTTTTTTCTTTTTTTTTTGGCACCAGGGATTGAACTTACAACCTCGCACCTGTCAGACAGGCGCTTAAGTCACTGAGACAAACTCCTGGCCCTGGTTTTTTGAGGCAGGGTCGCACTGTGTAGCTCAGACCAGCCTTGCGCTCGCATTGTAGCCCAAGCTGGCCTCGAACTCACAACGCTCCACCTACCTCAGCCTCCCGAGTGCTGGGATTAAAGGTGTGCGCCACCACGCCCGGTTAAAGCGTAACTATTTAAATAATCAAGAAATTAATTATTCCTTATGTATATGAGGCCTCAGTAATTCTCAACTCAATGCATTGGAAGAATAACTTCCAAATATTTTTGTCTTTTATCAGAGTCCACCTTACTTTTTTCAACTTTTGTGTTTTCAGCTGAGATGATTTACTACATGGGAAATCATTGTCCTCTGATTATTTCTCCTGCACTCCTTAGTGGTATATCAGGTGTACAGGTCATTCCTCTCATCCCAGTAACCGGAGTTCCAGTGTGTCTTCTAAAGTCTGCAAAACTTTCTGTCATCATGCAGTTCTACCAGAATGAAGACCTTAACTTTTCTGTATCTGTTCTTTTTCTGTACTTAAATGAAACAAATTGGAATTCTTTTTGTTCTTGGAAGTAGATTGCCTGGTTTTAAAACCAAACTTTTTGATCTAAGAATGAAATGAAGACAAAAACTTTCCATTTGCTAAGGAATTCTAATAAGAGAATATGAAAAGGCACATAATCTGCTATTGGAGAAAAATTGTCATCTCCCTTCCAAATAGTACTTCAGGCACATGTCGAGAAGGCATCTAAGAATAGGAGAAGAAAATCTTTTTTTGTTTGTTTTTACTGTTTAATGTAGCTGTATAAAGCAGCAGCAAATCTTTGTTTCCATAAAAACAATCCCGCATCCTTGTTCACTCCAAAAATTCCTTTCTTTCAACTAAGAACAGACTCCCCCCAAATTTTAGAGAATCATAGAATTTTGAACCATAGGTTCGTTAAGTCTAATTTTATAAACTAAATAAGGACACAAGAATAATGCAGGAAAATAGTGGGAGAATCTATCCAGCATATTTTCTCTTCTAGTCTGTACTCACCTTAAAGCAAAGAGCACTCCAGCAAATTTCAACTTTTCTGAAAGCTCTGCTGATACAGGGCCACTTCTTGGCACAGTCAGTTCCCTTTTCCTGGAATGACCAGCTCTTTCTATGCTAGAAATATACTTGCACATCCTTCAGGACCCAATTCAAAGGTCTCCTCATCTATGGAGCCTTTCCCAATTCTTTGTTTTCCTGGAGTACTACTTAGTTGATGCTTCCAGCATGGCAGCCATTATAGTATATTACAGTAATACATTACATGCCCATAAGGGCTGCATCATTTATTTTTATATATCCATTGCCTAGCACAGTTCTTGCAACACAAGTAGATAATTAGTAACTGATGACTGGCCACAACATGCCTTCAACAAATTGGTCATATACTTTCAGTTATCTTTCATGTCTAAATTGAAATAATTAATTCTGAACCTTATACCTTCTGGAAAATAAACTGAATTAGGATGGTTGATTGTTTTTAAACTTCTTTAATATGTTTGTTAAATAAATTATTAACCACAATCTACTGTTCATTCAATTCAAGGCATACATGGTCATTCAGGCTTCACCTTAGAAAAATGAATCATTCGACTCAGTGAATGTAAAGTAAAATAAGATTAGTTTGATTACTTTTGCCTTTTGTAAGAAGTTTCTTTGTTTATTAACTGGATATGATTGGGTTTCATAATTGAGTTTTTGCATTTTGTGATTCTCTTATCCTCAGGTAGTATCTCCCATCAAGATTTTTTAGGGACTAAGAACAAAGTCTAAGATTGTATGCTACACACACAGACACACACACACACACACACAGAGAGAGAGAGAGAGAGAGAGAGAGAGAGAGAGAGGAGAGAGAGAGAAAAAGAGAGAGCGAGCGAGCTATACACTACTAGCAAGTACAAGATGTCAAATTTTTAAGATTTAACTTTATGACTCATCTTTCAATCTGGTTGTAAAATGGGAATTACTTACTCTGGGAACTCTGGCAGCATTACTGATGGATCTCTCTTTCCAGCACTGGGCCCCAGCACTAGATTTTTGTGGGTTTTCTCCATTACTATCATTGGTTTTATATGTTTCTGTAAAATGAGCCAAAGTGGGCTAAACATTCATCCTCCATGAAAAAGACACTAATATGTCACAAAGGGGAGCTCAGTAAGAGTTTTAGACACCTTTTTGTGTAGAAATCAAAACCTGCATAAAACTTGATGTGAGCAAACTGTAAACCTCCATGGGAGGAAAAATAAATGTAGCAAATTGGCAAAGACTCATAGCTCAGAAGTCATTCTGTGACCCTTCTGGTATAAATTTTATGTTTTCCTCTAAAACAAAATTAGTGTTTACAATTCTGCATCCTGCTATGTAGTTACTAAGCACATGCTCCACTATTGTACCACACACCAGTCTCAAAATATGTATGGGTGTAAGTATACATGTGTACACACACTCATATGTGAGAACATATATAGGGAGAGAAAGCTCTGTTAAAATTACATTGTAAACAAATTACCAGGTAGATCTTATTGACTACTAGAGGTCTACAAAAATAATCATCTTATAATAGTACACAATGTTTTGCTCTCTCACTCCACATCCCAATCAGACGTCTTTTCATGTGGAAATGAAATTAGAGACATACCAGGAAAAGATATTCATATATGTTTGTCCTGAGTAGGGCAGGAAGTGACTGAAAAATATCATGAGAACCTGTCTTGCAACCAAGTGAGGCAAGTCTGATGGATTCCAGATGTTTATGAGCTTATCGTAAACTTTGAACTGTTATCTAAACACTGAGCACTGGCTCACTATTCTGTCATTCTCCATGTTTCCTAAGATTTGAGTTGATATGTTTTTATATTCAAGAGTTGAAAAGCAAAACAAAAACTCAAGCCCATATGTCAGGCTGGCAAAACCCTTAATCAAAACATTCCCAATCTATTTCCCAGCTTACTCCTTAAAACAGCAATGAGATGTTTCAGGCCATTTCTCTAAAATTTTCAAAATGCAAATCCTACTTTTCAAAGATTAGTTGCTCTGAATCCTACTCTTTGAAGAGTTGATTCTGAGCACTGGTTTACTTTTGCCCCAGACAGGACACGAGGTGCGTGAAATACTTGTGCTGGATGCCTTGTTCTCCATCTAGTCTACCTGGTTCCACAGCTTCCTGTTCTCTCTCTATTACCACAGTTACTATCTGTTCTCAAATTACCACAGTATTAAATGTCTTCTATATGATCTGAGTAAGAGAACAGCTTTTATTCTGTATTGCAAATAAGCGACAAAGTTCCCTTCTGGGATGTTTTCTAGTTAACTTTAAATACAATGAAAGACAGAGACAGATGGGGAAAACGAATCAGAAGAGGATTTGGCAATTTACACAGATCAGTTCCCTTTCTCTGATGATGATAACTCACTGTGACTAGATGTAGTCTAACCCTCTTCTTTTGTGAAATGATCCCCCACCCAGAAGTCCTATGTCACTCCTATTATGGAAGGTCGTCATTCAACTAGGTGTAGACACTTATCTCCTGTCCAGTGATTCTGTTCCAAGTCGAACGTCACTGTAAATCTAAGAGTTTGTTTTCGTTCATTGAACTCCATACTCAAGGTCACTAAAAGTGCATAGAGTTAGCAAAGCTCTTCAGGACATCTGTGTCACAAGATGTTTGACGCTGTTAAGTATAGTCAGCAATGATTACTCAAGTCCAGGGAAGTTATGTGGAAACCCAGCACTGTTACCCACCCACAGCAGTGTTTTCCGGGGAGAAAATATTGGGAAAAAACAATCGCTTTGTAAGATTTAAGACTTACTTTTTTTACTATAGAAAAAAAGGTATGTTTCATTAATAACACCTAGTAGATGGTATGTATCCTTTCACTTTCAGAAATCATCATTTTCTTGCTATCTCACGCTAAGAATTCTTTGCTCCATCCAGTCTTTGTGACCTGACTGAGTCATGTTTTTTGTCCCCTAGCTGATGATTTTCCTCAAACTAAGGTTCTTTTACCTCATGGAAAGCTCCTTTAAGCCACTAAAGAGTTACTTTTAATCTCCTACTATGTTATTTATGTTTTTAGTTAAAAGAGGCCAGATAAAAATACACTGAAGACTATACCTTTCAGTAGGTGAAATGTCCTACTTCCTGGACACACAACCTTCTGAACTGTGGAGAGGGTAGACTCCATGATCATCAGCAGATGCATCATAGGGATGAAGAAGGAATCTGAAAATAGGAAAGCAGTCCCTTATTGTGTCTCAAACTAGGTAGATTTTGGAGTACAGCTCATCATTTTCTGCATGGGGAGGGAGGAACCAGGAAAAAATTCAGATACAGATTCAAAGAAAAATTGTAACTTTAGCAAATCTTCTAAGCAAGGGAGAAGTCGTGTTTAAATCACAATGGAAGGCTTGCAGGCAAATCTGAAGTGAAATGTGTTAAGTTTTGAGGTGATTCCCAAATTTAACCTTTCTCCCCTGTCTTTTTTTCATGGGATTTAGATCAGAGAATACCTTGTAAAATATATTGAACTTGAATACAATGACAGTCAAGTCATAGAATGAAATAGGTAAGTAAATTTAGTACATTAAATAATATCTGTTGCCAGATATCTGGACGTAGGCAGCTCATGTAGTGCCTCATGGATGATGAGTAGCTGGAAGAAGTGTTTATTCTGTCCCACAAGAAAGAAGCCTATGTGTCCCTGGCTTGGAGGTTGGATGCCTCTGAGCACTGCTGCTGTATAGTGGCCAATCAAATGAGAAGTCAGGTAGGCAGGGAGGGAAGGATGCAGAGAGAATCACTGGTGGGAAAGTAATGGAGTGGGTAGAACAGGAAACACCAGAAGAGATTGGGTTCAGGAACCTTGCAAAATCTGTAGAAGAACAGTGGCAACTTTGAAATGAGTTTTAGTAAGGCATTCCTGAGTGAGGAATAGAATGAAGCAAAATGTGAAGATTAAGAAAACAAGGGAGAGACAGATGCTGGTTTCAGGTAGGGGTGCAGGTTGGAGTGATAGTGGCTGGGCTTCAGCAATGAGAGTCACAGTTGGAGTGTGTAGTGTTCATTATACCTAGACTCCAGGTCCCAGGTATTTGGGGCTGACTCGTAGACCCAAGGAACTGAAGATCTACAGACTTCAGTGTTTCAGGGCCCACTTTTAGAGCATTATCATTTCAGGTCCTTTTCTAATTTCTGTTCAGTGCCACCTGCATTAGTCCTCTAAGATAAGGATGAAAAGAATACAGAATCCGGTCTATCACAGGAATTGTTATTTAAAGGACTTGGTTCTAAGCTGGTCACAGTGCATGGTAGTGAGGGGAATAAGTTTAAAATATAACCAGTTCAGAGGTGGGGATGTTGCTCAGTAGTGGAGTACTTGGCCTTGGCCAAGCAAATGCTCTACATTTGATCCCCAGCTGAAAAAAGGAAGAAAAAAAAAAAAAGGAAGAGAGGAAATGGACAAAAGACAATGAATCTGGAGACCCTGTTTCAATAGATTAGGTGAGAATGAAGACATCTGTAGAATGACCAGCATCCTAGGCTCTTCTGCTCAGGATCAATCTGGTGCTAACTAGAAAAAGTCACCTTGTCTGGGACAAGCAATTTAGAAAGCTTTCTTTTATTAGCTCCACATGCTTCTGTTAGTGACAATTTCCTGGCCATCAGGGCTGGAGGAATTTCAGCCCAGCTCCATTCACTCAGCCAGCAGAGCTCAACTATGCCGACATTTGCAGTGATTCTTTAGAGGTGGTTCTTGAACAGTAATGTGTGAAAACTTACTTTAACTCTACATTTCTGAAACTACTCTGTTGATAATGACATCTTGGTGGCTTAATAAATGAGAGAGTACTGTGTCTACTCTGAGTCTATTGTATCAGACTCTTACCCTTAGAGAAGTTTGGGAAACACTGACTTATGGGGTGATAGAACCTTAGAGCAGCCTTGCTTCTTGGTGAGTTTTCTCTTCCTGGGGAGATCAGAAGCATCTGTTGGCTCCAGACCTCATTGTTTCCCAAAATGAAATTGAAAAGCGTAATACTACAGATGAGGAGAACTGATTTGGGAAACATCTGTGAAGCTTGAAATGCAGGGAAGAACGACCAACTACGTATTTTCACAAGAAAAAATTTGGGGATATTTTCTTGTAGTTTTAGGCTTATGTAACAACAGTGATACTTTTTTCTCTTTACCTGTGGGGAACATGTTCCAAGGTGCTCCTCAGATGCCTGGAACCATAGACGTCACTGAACCCTATATATAATGAATTTTCTACATGTACATTTATGATGAAGTTTAATTATGGATTAATCAAGTAAGAAATTAATAGTACTACTAATAAAATGGAATAATTAAAACATATTATAATAAAAGTTACTCAAAACTTACAAATTGTTTATTTCTGGGATTTTCCCAGTCAGTATTTTCTGAATGTGTTTGACTGTAGGCTACCAAAACTACATAAAGCAAAAGCACAGATAATTATGGTAAGGCTAGCACACTGGATCTGCACCCACAATGCCTCTTTCCACTCGCAGAACTATGCGAGGTGATTGATAAAGTGAATTCAGCTTTTTCAAGTTATCACCACTGCATTTTTTTTTCATAGTGCTGAGAATCAAAGCCAAGACCTTATAGGCAAATACTCTGGCACTGAGCTACATTTCCAGACCTCTTGACCTTTATTTTGAGACAGAGTCTCACTAACTTGCTGACCTCAAATTTGTGATCTTCCTGCCTCAGTCTCCCAAGTAGATGAGATTGCAGACATGTACCACGATACCCAGGTGCCGCTACATATTTTGAACACTTTATATTGTATCAGATGATAAATTTATTCATTAAATTTAAAGACAGGGGTTTCACTGTTTATAAAATGATAGTCATAAAAATCTATCTAGAAAAGAGCAAAAGTGAGTCTGAATAATAGTTAGAAGTGAACCCCCAATTTAAGTATTTATTTATTGCCTAAATACTTCAAATACTTCAACAGAAACATAAATGAAATACATGCTATAGAGTCTAGTAATTATCTGGTATGATGAAGGTCAAAATTTTACAGTGTACAACATTAGAGGATCAAAGCCTACAATGTATGATGTTTAAAATTACAATAATAATGTCCTATTATTCTAAGTTTGAAGAAAATTCCTATCACAGTGATATATGAAAGCTAGATTTTATTCATAAAGGTATTCTGGTTAAAAGCTGGTTAGTAATAGGTAAATGGTTGAAATATAAATTGAGATAACTTTTGCATGTCCTCGGCTGATATTTGTGACCAACTAGGATCCTTAACTATTATTTGATGGTATAATGACCACTCAGGCCTGCAGATTTGGTTGACATCTTCAGACCTTGTATTTTTCCAAGAGTCTTCTTTTTGACAGGGAAGGGGGGACCTGGAGTCAAACTCAGGATCTTGCACTTGCCAGGCAGGCCCTGTGCCACTGAGCTATATCCCTGGCCCAAGGTAGAATTCTCTGTGAGTAACAAATATAAACCTTGCTAACTAACTGATTAAAAAGCCAAAGGTTTGAGTGAGTAAAATCTGTTTTGGAACATAGGTGCCACAGACACTGGACACACTGGAAAAGCCACTGGCCACAGTTCTAGAGGCATGGTACTGAGTACCATCTTGTACTCAGTACCATGCCTACTCCATCTTGTGTTATGCCTTGTGTCTAGGTCCTCCCCGCCCCCCACCAAAGCCCCATGCAGTCATAGGCTTTTTCAGAGATGGTTGGATCTAGTGTGGCACTGGAATCGATTCATGGTGTAAAGCTAGTCTCAAGGGCACTAGGATTGTGCTATCCACTCTAAGTAGCCTGGATAATATATAAGAGTTAGAAAGGGCTGGATCATCCCTGCTTTTTTATGTTCTTTCCATCATGAACTGCTCCTCCTTTGTGAAGCCTGTCTGGCACACCACTCTGCCTTTAAGCCAGCTGACTATGGACTGAAACAGTGCTCCCACACTGTTAAAAGGAGAGAATGGCATGGTGACTCACTCTTCCTGAAAACCAGTCACAGTTTTGTTTAGATTTAAATATATTTCTCTGGGAAACAAATGTCAGCATTTTTTCTTTCTATAATCAAGACTCTCAAAGTACAATAAAGAACAGATTTACTAAAGTTAGCTTTTAAAGCACTTATTGGCTCTAATGCAGTTTGGGTTCCTCTACATCAGTCCATTA
>RJWM01042055.1:0-14678 GCA_004363535.1 Dasyprocta punctata | reverse complement strand
AGTTCTCTGGCCATACTTTATATTTCAAGATGTTCAATGTTCCTATTTGTTTTTCCTTTTTGTCTGAGGCAGGGTCTCACTACGTAGTTCAGGCTGACTTTGAGCTCACTTTGTAGCCCAGGTTGGTTTCAAACTTGCAACAATCATCCTGCCTCAGCCTCCTGAGTGCTGGGATTATAGGCATGCACCACCACACTCCGCTAAGATGCTCAATATTCAGATGAGATAGTTAAACCTATGGCTGCTGCTTGGATACTGGTGTAACTGACCTCCTGGATGTTCAACAACTAAGGCTTAGAGACCAAAGCTAGAAAGGTAACTGGGCTAAGAAAACAGCCAATATTTTGGCCCTGGTCCTCCAAGGTCAACAAGCACCCAACCCAGGACGTGAGGGGACCTCTCTAAAGGATCCTACAACTCTGGTGAGTCAACCAACCTCCTGAACAGGCAGCTTGGCCAGATCCTGTCTCAAAATTAACATTTTAAAAATGGCTGGAGAAGCCGGGCGTGGTGGCGCACGCCTTTAATCCCAGCACTCGGGAGGCTGAGGTAGGCGGAGCGTTGGGAGTTCGAGGCCGGCTTGGGCTACAATGAAAGCGCAAGGCTGGCCTGAGCTACATAGTGCGATTCTGCCTCAAAAAACCAGGGCCGGGAGTTTGGCTCAGTGCCTTAAGCGCCTGCCCTGGCAGGCGCGAGGTTGTGAGTTCAATCCCCGGTGCCAAAAAAAAAAAATGGCTGGAGATACAGCCCTCAGTGGTAGAGGACCTGCCTAGCAATCTACAGTACCACAAAAACAAAGAAACAAAAAACTCTGAATAACAAAAGATTATAAAATGGTTACTGTTTTAAGTTAGGTAAGTTTTGGGGTGATTTATTCCATAGCAATCCTGACTTTCTGGGGCTTTTTTTGATGTCCCGTTCAGGGAAGAATTAGTTACCCTTCTTTGGGTCACCATGACAACTCTGTTTTTACCACCACTTCAGTAAAGCACTTTTTACAACTTTATAATAGACACTGGTATTCCCTGCCCTATGGGAAAGTCCTATTTTGAAGCCCTAACCCTCAATGTGACTATATCTGGACACAGAAGTAACGAAGAAGGTTAAATGAGGTCAGGACCAGTGTCCATGTAAAAGGGAGAGACAGGGGAGGGGCCTGTGCACAGGCTGAAGGCCACTGAAAAGCTGGCCAACTGCAAGCTAGAAGAAAGGCCTTGACCAAACACACCAGCCAGACATGGGGACGCACACCTGTCATCCCGGCATTCAGGTCGCTAAGGCAGGAGGATTTCAGAGTCCAAGGCCAGAATGGGCTAGTGGGCAAAACAAAACAAAAGCAAAATGCCCAAAAACACTAGCACCCTGATTTTGGATTATCAGCCTCTGGAACCAAGAGAAAATAAATTTCTATTGTTGAAGTCATCAGTCTGTGGTACTGTTCTAGCAGCCCAAGATGAATACTTCAATAACAAATACACAGTACCTGTTTTCTAGCAAAAGAGGAAGGGACCTTGCTTCACTGTATCTGCTTCCTCAGAAGCTAACACAGACCTAAATGAACCATGTAGCTAATAGGCATTTGTTGAACTCGCATAATGCCAGGGAAGGCAACTAATCTAATAAGGTGAGTGAAAAGAGTGAATTTGAAAGAGGTAAAAGCAGACACACCTTGACCAATGCGTCTGCTGATTAGCTAACATTTGAGGGCTTTCAAAAGCAGACACCATGCTAGTTACAAAAGATGATTTATTTCATTCAGTCTTCAGAATAACTGCTCTTTCTGATCCCTCCTGGCCCCAACACTCCCACAACGTCGTAGGGTACTGGACAGGTCTGCTTTTGCACAATGCTTTTGAAATTAGGCACGAAAGTCAAGTGGAACCGAGACAGGGACAAAAAGTTAGTGAAAAGGAAATAATTACAAAAGAGTAGAAAGACAGGAAGAGTACAAAGACAGGAGGCACTGTGATTTTCAAGAACCTTAAATACGCAATGTCACTCAAGTTAGGGGAATTAAAATATTTCAAGAAGGGCGTGTTAAACGCGTGGAAGGCTGCAGAAAGCGGATCATGCAGATTAAAAGGTTGAATTTGACACTCAAGAGTTTCAATAGAGTGGTGGTCTCCACACAGGATAGCTAGAAAAAAGGACTTTACCAAACACACCAGCCAGGCACAGAGGCGCACTCTTGTCAACCCAGCATGGAAATGGAAAACAAGACATGAAGAAAGTCGGTAAAGGCAGAGATCATTCATCTCCACAAAGTTCAGGAGCAAAAGGAAAAATGTGTCAAAATGAGAAAGCGGAAGCATATCTGCTTAGGAGTAGTCCTCAAGGGGCAGGGGCTGAAAGTTGGGGATGGGAGGTTGGAGCAGAACGGTGGCATGAAAGGTGCAGCAAGAGATCACGCATGTTGAACCCACGAGGGTGAGTAACAGCCGGGGCCAGAGGAGTGGACCAGCGGTCTGCTGGGTCCCTGCAGCAGAGACGACAGAGCCTCAGCCCAGACACACGGTGCCTCCCGGGGACGCCGGAACCCCGTGGGCCTCGACCTCCCGGCCGCCCAGCCGCCCGACCTGCAAAGCGGACCTCAGAGGCCTGGGCGCCCGCACTGTACGGGCAGGCCCAGAGATCCAGGCCCCGTGGGCACTCACCCCACGGCCACGCGGCGCCAGCGCCGGGCCGGCTGCACGATGAGTGTGTCCCAGGCGGCCGCCAGGCGGCTCTCAGGGGACACAGGTCCCAGGGGCGCGGGTCCCAGCCGCAGTGAGCTCCAGAGGGAGCGCAGCGCCGAGCTCGGCAGCTCTGGCTCCAGTAGGAAGACGCAGCCCACGGCCAGCGCCAGGAAGCCCGCGCAGGCGGAGCCGCGCCACAGAGCCATGAGTACTGAGGCGCCACACAGCAGCGCAAGACCCGCTCACAGCCCGCGCCTTTTCCGGGCTCAGGCGCGCGCTGACGTTGGCACGCGCGTACGTCACACCGGCGCGCCATACCCCATAATGGGCGTGGCTGTGGGCGTGTCGATGACGTCATGGAGGGCGGGCGTGCCTCGGCTCCGTTCCACTGCCTTGAAGTAAGCAGAAAGCAGAGGTTGATGTTGATCCAGCTCTCTTTGTATCCAAAAAATAGTGGGGCAGGTATAGGTTTGCTTCCCCAGTGAAACAAATGAGGCAGATCATCAAGACGCGGGCAGACCTTTGACAATTTAACATTTGATCAGTCGTCCAGCGATTGCCACGAGTCACACTCGCCCTGTTAATCCCCCTCGGCCAGGCCCATCCTCCACGGTTTCCTAAGCCGCCTCTTCCCGGCTCAGCCCCTGAAGGATCTCAGATGCGCAAGGCAGGAGTTCTACGCCCTCGGAAGGTGGCCGAGGCTCTCAGCTACTCATGGCGTCGCTGGAAACCGAGGGCAACCCGATTCAACATTCAAGCCTTAGAATCACCTTTGCTGGTGTTGTTCCGCTTACCGATCTTAGAGAAGTGAACAAAGTCACATAATCTTGTGTAAAACGCAGAGGGGCTCTGGACCTGGGTTGAGCAACCCTGATTTCTCTTATTCCCACTTGGCGATGTCACTTGAACCCAACTCCGTCCCCTTGGCGTGACTCTCTGTGTGGGAGTGCAGAGCCAGAGCCACTGAAGCTAGGCTCCACGCCAGTCCGTTCTCAGCAGCTCCCGTGCCTGGCCTGCTCTTGTACCCTGGCCCCTTTCCAGTTTTCCACTTCTGCGGGCTCCTGACTTTGGCTTGTGCGTTCGATTTTCCACGCTGCTCCTGACCTTTGGACTTGGCAGTGAAACTTTTTATTTCCCTGGCTTTGATCTTCCTCATCAGTCTTTATTCTCCTCAGGGCCCCCACACCAACACATCCCATCCTGGTCACTTACCTTCCCTAGTTTACCCCACCCAGCCCACCCGACCCTGGCACCCCTTTCCAAGGAGAGGTGTGTACAGGAAGAGCCTTGGGCTCTCTTGGGAGAGATGAGCCCAGGAGCCGAGAGATGATGTGAAGCCGACAGCTGAGCTGCCTGTCTTGCCTCTGCTAGAGAGACATGCACGTTGAGTTTCCTGAGCTCCCAATCGTAGCCTTTGGTGATCAGGATTCCCCACCAGGGGAGAAGACTGGGCCCCGACCCCACTGACTTGTCATTCAGATTGTTCCTGCTGAGAATCTGAACCTACTGCTTGGTGTTTGCTGTTAACTGGTCCGGGCTGTGGACCTGCACAGTCACATGAGGTGGAAGGTCAGCTAGGGCTCCTTAAGAATGTTTCCAGGGCTGGGGATTTAGCTCACTAGCTTAAGTGCCTGCCTGGCGGGCGTGAGGTTGTGAGTTTGATCCCTGGTGCCAAAAAAAAAAAAAAAAAGAATGTTTCCAGGGACACCCCTTCTGGAAGAGTCTCTATTCTGTTTCATGCCCACTTGCTACGTGACCCACTTCCCTGTTTGATTCCCATTCAATCAATATTGTCTGAGCAATTTTGCTTGTAATCTTATTGGTTGACAATAGTTTTGCTCCACCTCTAATTTCCCACTTTCCCTCACCTTGGACCTGCCTCACCTTGTGGATTTCCTCTATAAAAATCCCTAGAAAAGGCAGGGTCTTCAGCAACCCACTCAGGACTCCTTCTGTCTCAGACAGAAACTTTCTTTCCCTAATAAATATATCCTTTAAAAAAATGTTTCCAGAGCCAAGTTTTCAGGGCGCAGAGGAAGCACTGTGAGAATGTGAGAAACCCATGGAGCAGGGAGCCCTGCAGGCCCGAGGGCTCCACAGCTCAGTCTGCCCTGCTCAAAATAGAAACCGCCAATGGGCAAAAATGTGCTGTTCAAAAGCGGTCTTATGACTTTTCCTATAGCATGATGGGGCCGCCAAAGAGTATGGGGGAAGTTGTTTATCCAGAACTGCCGAAGGGAGCGCAATGATAATAAAAACTACTCCTGGGGAGCCTTGAAGACTTCTCTTCTTGTCTCAAGGCTGGGTGACAAGAACATCTGCAGCAAAACACCGAGAAGACCCTGAGAGTCCCTTGACAGTAACAAGAGTTCCTGCACAAATTGGGAGGAAGGATCTTCTTAGCTTGTGGGACATGACAGTGCCCTGACCCTGGTTTGCCACATTGGCGTGTGCAGCTGTGGACCAGGAGGAAGTGCTAAGCCTGGGAACACAGGAGGCACAGAGCCTGTGAGCTTCCTGGGACAAATTAATGAGGGGACAGGTGAAGCAGGGCTCCCCGCTTGACACCCTCTGGTTGTCCCGGCCACTGCCTCCAGACCACTGGTAGAAGGAAGCCCTTCAGAAGGCCAGGCTACTCTTGCTTTGCTGTCCTTGGTGTGACAGCACAGAGGCTGGGGACATCCTAACAAAACCAGGGTTGCGAAAGACAGGAGAGAAGGCAAATGGTTGTTGTAGGGCAATTAGTAATTCACACTTCAAATAAATTGGGGCTTCAAGACTTGGTTTTAAATCTCTACTGCAACCCACTGTGTGGTCTCAGGTTAATCATTTAATTTGTCAAGTCATTTAACTTTTCCTTTGCTTTTTTTTTTTTTTTTTTTTTTTTTTTTTTTTTTTTTTTTTTTTTTTTTTTTTTTTTTGTCTTTTTGAGACAGGGTTTCACTATACAGCTCAGGCTGGCCTTTAACTAACTTCATAGCCCAGGCTGGCCTCAAATTTGCAGCAATTCTCCTGCCTCAGTCGCCCAAGTGCAGGGATTACAGGCATGCATCACCATGCCCAGCCAAGCCATTTAACTTTTTGGTCCCTCAGTGTCTGTATCTACAAAATAATTCCTACTTTACAATATGGTTGCAGGAAGCAGTGGTATCTTGGGAGAGCCTAGCACAGGGTCTGCATACTTTGATGTATACATATGGTTCTTATTTCCATCCACAGTTCTGGCTCATTACTGCCACAACCCTCATTATCTCCAAAGACTAGAATAATGTTGGAGCTCTGCAGGCCTCAGGAGAGCAAGTTTTAGAAAGCAAGGTCGGGCTGTCTGTCTGTCTGTCTGTTTTTCACCTTTTCTCCTTTCAACACCCCTCCCCATGACAAACCATAGGAAGTAGGAATTCTCTTCCTCAAGGCAGTTTAGAGAAATCCCAGTATACTCCAGTTTTTGAGCCGCTGGCCACAAATGAGTTCTGTGATTCATTCATCTGATAGTAGATGATAAGACCCTCATTTCAGAAGCAGTCTGTCCCCAAGTCCTCTAGCAAGGAGGGTTGAAGAATCTGAACATACAGGCCTTGCTGGGGTTCCTTGTTCTGTAGTAGTGTTAGACCAGACTGTTTGTCCAACCGTACTCAACATAGTTGTACACACTTCAATCATGCCCATGCATGCTGTTGCTGTAAAAACCCAAAAGGAGTTCGGTATGGTGGTACATGCTGAGGCAGGAGGACCCCTGAGAATTCAAAGCCAGCATAGGCTACATAGCAAGGCTGTCTCAGAAAACCAACAAACCAACAAGCAAATAAACACCGAAAAGATACTGTAATCCCGGCACTTGGGAGGCTAAAGCAGGAGGATTGCCAAATGTTCAAGGCCAGCCCGGGCTACATAGTGAAACCCTGCCTCAGAAACAACAAAATCCCATATAAGAAATTGGTAAAGGTAAGGATAGTGTTTCTCTGAATTCTGTGAGCCACTCTCACAAATCAGTCAAACCTGAGGCAGGGGACCTGGGAGCCCCAATTCGTAGCCAGTTGCTCAGAAGTTCCAGAAGCCTGGAGCTGTGACTGGGTCTTGAATGGGGACAGTTTTGTGGGGCTGAGCTCTCAGCCTGTGAGATCCAGTGTTGTCTCCAGGAAGGCTGTGTGGGAAGTAAATTAGGGGGTTTCTGGGTGGTGGGGGAAGCAAATAGCTTGTGTGGTCTATTTGTTTATCCCATATTAGCACCTTACGGTCTCAATTGAAACCTTGTAATATAAATTATTTTGCCTTATTTTTTAAGAGTATTTTGGCTATTTTTGGCTCTTTTTTTCATTCCTATATACATTTTTTGAATAGACTTATCTAGGACAAAAAAAAAGGCCCAGCATGGTGGCACATATCTGCAATCGTAGCACACAGAAGGCTGAGGCAGGAGGACCACCACAAATTTGAGGACAGCCTGGACTATATAGTGAGTTGAAGGCCAGCTTGACTTGCATAGGGAGATCTTGTCTCAAAAAAACAAAACAAAAACCTCGAGATTTTGATCGATTTGGGGGAGGATGGATATATATATATATATATATTTATTTATTTATTTTTGTGGCACTGGGGATCAAACTCACAATGTTGTGTGTATCAGACAGGTGCTTAAGCCACTGAGCCAAACTCCCAGCCCTGGATGAATATCTTCATAATACTGGTTGTCCAATCTAAAACCACGATATAACCCCATTTATTCGGGTCTGCCTAAACGTCTCCCAATCACATATTAGGTTTTTATGTGTAAAGGCTTTAAACATCTTTAGTAGGTTTTACTTTTGGTGCTTAACATTTTTAGTAGCTTTATTGAGAAAAAATGGATATACAATAAACTGCACAATTTTTAAAACGTACAAAATGATAAGTTGAATATATGTGCACACCCTGAGACCCTCATTACAATCAGGATAAAGAACATATTCATCACTCCCCAGAATTTTATCATGGCCCTTTGTAAGCTTTCTGCCCAAACATCCCCTTACCCCTACACCAAGTTGATTAGTGGGCTGCTTTCTGTCACTATAAATCAGTTTACACTTTCCAGAGTTTTAAGCAAATGGAGTTATACACGTGTGCCTTTTATTTCTATTTTATTTATTTATTTATTTATTTTTGTGGCACCAGGGATTGAACTCACAACCTCGTGCCTGCCTGACAGGCGCATAAACTGCTGAGCCAAACTTCCGGTCCTGGTTTTTTGAGGCAGGGTCGCACTGTGTACCTCAGGCTGCCCTTGCGCTCATGTTGCAGCCCAAACAGGCCTCGAACTCACAACGCTCCTCCTACCTCAGCCTCCCGAGTGCTGGGATTAAAGGTGTGCGCCACCACGCCTGGCTTGCTTTTTATTTTTTTATTTTTTATTTTTCAGTACAGGGAATTCAACCTAAGACCTCCACCCTGAGCTACATCCTCAGTTCTTTTTATTTTCCTTATTTTTAAAATGTTGACACAGGGCCTTGCTAAGTCACTAAGTTGCTCAAGAAAGACTTGAACTTGTGATCCTCCTGCATCAGCCTCTCAGACTTCTGGGATTATAGACATGCACCAGCACGCTTGGTTTATACTTTTTTTTTTTAATTTGGCTTGTTTTGCTTAGGACAATTAACTCGAGATTTATCTAAATTATTATTTTTATTAATTATCACTGCTTTTTTAAGAATACTTTTTACTATATTTCAAAATATGGACTCACAGGAAGTTGCAAAAATTGTGCAGAGAGAGCCCATGTACCCTCACCACAGTTTCTCCTATTGCTTATGTCTTACACAATTACAGGGGAACATCAAAACCAGTAAACTATCATTGGTGCAACGCGTGGTGTATTTCTATGGCATTTGCTTGTATGTGGAGTTCCGGGTAGCCACCACTCAAGGCAGGTACGGAGCTGTCGCAGTGCCCCTAGGTCTCCCCAGTGCCGCCCCTTTAGTCACACCCACCCCTGCCCTCCACCATCCCAACCCTTCTGGCAACCACTAATCTGCTTTCCAGCTCTATAATTTTGTCATTCTGAGAATGCTACAAATAGAAGCATACAGTGTGTGATCTTTTGAGACTGGCTGTTTGTAGTGGTTTGGATTTGGTTGAAGTGTGATCTCTGGGTTCGTGTGCTGAAATTTAATCTCTTCTGTCAAGCATTAAGAGAAGGAAAGGAATCCACCTGTAGTATTTAGAGGAAAACTTTTGGGAGACAATTAGGATTAGATAAATTCAGCAAGGTGGGGTCCCCATGATTTGTTTTGTTTTGTTTTTTGTTTCTGAGACAGTGTCTCGCTATATCATCCAGGCTGGCCTTGAACTTGCTTATGTAGGCCAGGCTGGCCTCAAACTCACAGGGATCCTCCTACCTCAGCCTTGTGAGTGCTGAGATTACAGGCATGCACCACCACCATGCCCGAGTTTGGAGGCCTCATAATTGAATACTGGTGGCTTTACAAAAGGAGGTAGAAACCAGAGGGCATAAAGACACACACTCATCTTGCTATGTGATGCCCGACGTCACCCCAGGACTCTGCTAACAAGACTACGGTTTATATCTCAGTGGCCCCAAAAGACTGGATCATGAGGCTGTGATACTCATCAATGGATTCACCTCCATCACATTTAGTTTATGCTGAATGTAATGTTTGGAGGTGGAGGCTAGTGAGAGGAGATGGCTCGCTGGGGGACCTGGCCTGGAGGGGCGTGGCCTGGATGTGCACGGCCCAGAGGGCATATCCTGCCTCCTCTCTTCTCTCCTCTCTGCTGTCCACCATACCACGAGCAGCCGTCTTCCGCCAGGCCCTCTGCCATGCCACTTCCCTTGTAGTCACCACTATGGGCTGAAACATGAGCCAAGATAAACCTCTGGTTCCTTAAATTGTGAGTGTCAGGTATTTTGTCCCAGCAATGAGGGAAGTGACTACACCATCTCTTTATCCCCATTCCTGCTTATAGTTTCCTCCCCAGTGAATTAATACTGCTAATAATTTATTTCCAAATCATCCTTTGAAGGAACTTTACAGTTCGTTGCAATCTGTTGTATGCATATTTTTTCAGTTGAATCCATCCTCATGCTGAACCTATAAGACATATTTTTTCCCCTTAGTTTTTGGCTCTATGTTGATGTTTAGAACAATAAAGAACTTCAAAAATAAAAAGCAGGTAGTACGTCACTGAGACTATAGTCCAGCAAATACATTGTATCTTCACACCAAAAACGACATATGTTTCAACTTATCTTGAAAAGTTAATTTCCTAAAAGATACGGTAGCCGGGCATGGTGGCGCATGCCTTTAATCCCAGCACTCGGGAGGCTGAGGTAGGCAGAGCGTTGTGAGTTCGAGGCCGGCTTGGGCTACAACGCGAGCGTAAGGCCGGCCTGAGCTACATAGTGCGACCCTGCCTCAAAAAACCAGGACCAGGAGTTTGGCTCAGTGCCTTAAGTGCCTGCCCTGGCAGGCGCGAGGTTGCGAGGAAAAAAAAAAAAAAAAGATACGGGAGGGAAAAGTCACGATGAAAGCTAGTTGTTTTTCTTTTTTCTTCTGTGTTATTTTTTTTTAAGAATGAAATTAAAAACAGGTTGTACTGCTTGCTTCTTAGCAAATTCCACTCTGCCAAATTTCAGAAGGCAAAAGGCTCACATGCAGTTTCTGGTGTTGTCTCCATACCCGGGGGAATCTGAGGGACCAGATCCTGGATCCTGTGTCACTGTGGAATCTATAGCACGACAGCTTCACGACCTCACTGGCAGCCCCCTAGAGCCCACGGCTGCGGAGCTGCGGGTTTGGAACTTGATCTGTGTGCCCCCGTTGGCTGGCACAGAGTTGGTACGGGATGGAAACCACACAGTTACTGCATATTTGCTAACTTTTTGCAAGAAAACCCTGGCACATCTTTCCGTTACTTTACCCACTGCAATTTGAGTAGGGACCAGGGAGCAGTTTCCTACCAGCTCTCCTGATCCAGGTCCAAATCTGTGCTCCTCCCGTAAGGTCATCCTGTTAACTTGTTATCGCCAACACCATGGAAAATATATTAACATTGTCATGTGATATTTCTCAGCACTGTGGCTGATTCCTGTGGCTCTCCTTCCTTACTTCCTTGAGCCAACCCTCTAAGCCTCTGTCCTTCCTGCCTGGGTGGTTAAGAAAATATGAAAGATTTTGTACCTTAAAAAAAAAATTGGCTGGGTGTGCTGGTGCATGCCTGTAATTCCAGCACTCGGGAGGCTGAGGCAGGAGGATCACTGCAGATTCGAGCCTGGACTACATAGCGAGACTCTGTCTCAAAAAAACCACCACCACCACCACCAACAACAACAACAACAAAATCACACAGCTATGTACATTCACTGTGCAATATTATCTGGAAGTACAGGAAAGTATAAATACTTTAAAAATCATCTTTAATACCAATGTTGAATTTTTGGGTGTATTATCTTTGCAGATGCTTTTTTTAAAAATGTGCGCACACACGTGCATCTTCAGAGATGGAATTTGACTGACTGTGTGTTTTTTGTGGTGCTGGGGATGGAATACGAGCCTCAAGCGGGGCCAGGCAAGGGTTCCCCCGCGTACGTGGGCGCGGCGCCCTCGGCTGTGAACAGAGCGCGGGGTGCAGCGCGGGGCAGGCGGGCGGGAACTGGGGTGGCGCCTCGCGCAGCTCGGCAGCGCAGCAGGCAGCCGGCTGGGGGCGCCGCGAGCCCGCAGCAGGGCCACCCGGGCGGGGTCCTCGCTCCGCAGAAACCAAAGCTCCAGGGTTGAGCGGATCCGCGCAGGATGCCCGGGCCTTTCCCTCCCGGCTCAGTCCTGTCACCCAAGCTCCTCCACCCGGGTCTGTAAACCGCAGCGCCGAGGACGCCGCCTCCCAGGAGCCTTCCTGGGCTGCCGGGAGACTCGGGAGTGGCGCCCAGGTGGGCCTGGTTCCACGTGTGTCTGGGGTCTTTGTGTGGCTGCCTGGATCCACTCGGGGCCCTCATCGCCACTCCCAGCCCGCTCTTTCCCCGGCCTGCGGCACTCAGGTGCACAGGCCAGGGTGACCTCATCCCCGGCCTTAGCTCAAGCAGACCAGAGAGGGATCCCAGGCTGGGAGAGGGAGCTTCATGACCGTGGGGCCTGGCGGTGCCCCTGGGGGTGTTTACGCACTGTAAGCCTGTGTGCGGGTGTGTTTGTGGGCAGGCAGCTTCTCAGTGAACTCTATGGGCTGAGGATTCAAGTTAAATTAAACAGTGTTTCATGAGCCAAGCTCTCGGGGAGGCTGAAGCAGGAAGATTGCTAGGAGTTTGAGGCCAGCCTGAACTACACGGTGAGTTCAAGGCCAGCCTGAACTACATGTGAGACCTTTCTCAAATAACTAAATACACACACGCGCGCGCGCGCGCGCGCGCGCGCCCGCGCCCGCACAGGACTTCAGGGGGAGTGAGGTGGGATACAAAAAGGATTAAGATGTGTTGCGTGCACGTCTTAACTCCTCATGATGAATGTAAACTTTATGCCCTGGGAATGTGTATTCATTAAAAATATAGAATTTTGGAAACAATTTCAATTCTTGTTATTTGATGATGTAAATAACAGCCAAGGAATTCCAAGTCCAGAGCACATATCAGAGGGCTGGGGAGTCGGTATTATTGTATATCTGCTACCACAGATGTCTAACTTTCGGCAGATGTTTTCCTCAACTGGTCCCCACTTCATCTGGAACCAGAGGAGACCTGGAATAGCAAAGGCGATCCTGGGCAACAAAGTCAAGACGGGGGCATCACAATCCCTGACTTGAAATTATACTATAAAGCTACTATGATAAAAGCAGCGTGGTAGTGGCAAAAACAAAACAAAACAAATAAAACAAACCCAAAGATCAATGGAACAGATTGGAAGATGCAGAAACAACTCTAGACACACTGAACCACCTTAATCTTTGATGAAGGTGCCAAACACATTCACTGGAAGAAAGCCTCTTTAATAAATGGTGCTGGAAAAACTGGCTCTACACATGCAGAAGATTAAAACTGGACCCATATCTTCTGCCATGCTCTCAGCTAAAATTGGAGTGGATCAAAGATCTTAATATTAAAGCAGAAGCATTAAATCTGCTAGAATACAGAGTAAGTAACTCTTGAAGACATTGGTGTAGGCAAAGACTTTATGAACAAAACCCCAATTGCACAGGAACTATCACAAAGAATCAATAACTGGGATATCACCTTATTGAAAAGCTTTTGCACAGCAAGAGAAACCGCCAACAGAGTGAAGAGACAACCTGCAATGTGAGAGAAAACGTTTGCCAGCTGTTCCTCAGACAAAAGATTACTATCGAGAACATATAAAGAACTCAAAGAAACAGTCCTCCCAGATTTAAAGACCCAATTCAAAAATGGGCATCTGAGATGAACACGCACTTCTCAGATGAAGAAACACAAATAGCAAATAAATATATGAATAAATGGTCAACATCACTGGTCCTTTGAGAGATGCAAATTAAAACAATACTGAGATTCCATCTCACCTCAGAAAGAATGGTTATTATCAAGGAATCAGCCAATTACAAATGCTGGAGGGGCTGTGGGGGAAAAGGAACCCTTCACCACTGTTGGTGGGAGTGTAGATTGATACAGCCACTGTGGAAAGCAGTGTGGAGATTCCTCAAAAAACTAGGACTAGCAGTCTCATTCGACTTAGCTATTCCCCTTCTGGGTGTCTTCCCAAAAGAATTAAAAACATTGTGCCACAGTGGTGTATGTGCACCCATGTTTATAGCAGCACAATTTGTAATAGCCAGATCTTGGAAACAACCTAAATGCCCATCAATTGAGGAATGGATAAAAAAGATGTAGTATTTTTACTGCCAGGCATGGTGGTGCACGCCTTTAATCCCAGCACTTGGGAGGCTGAGGTAGGTGGAGCATTGTGAGTTCGATGCCAGCTTGGGCTACGACGCAAGTGCAAGGCCGGCCTGAGCTACACAGTGTGACCCTGCCTCAAAAAAAACTAGGGCTGGGAGTTTGGCTCAGTGGCTTAAGCACCTGCCTGTCTGGCAGGCGTGAGGCTGTGAATTTGATCCCCTGTGCCGGAAAAAAAAAAAAAAAGTTGTGGTATTTTTATACAATGGAGTACTACCCAGTCACAAAGAAGGATAAACTGGAGACTTATAGGTAATTGGATGCAACTTGAGACCATACTTGTAAGTGAGATAAACAGGACACACATGTGTAAACATCATATTGTCTCACTAGTGTGAGAATCTGAAAGAAACAACGTAGTATATGTATATATATGTATATAAAAAATAGTTAATGTAGTTATACTACTGATTTCCCTGAGTTCACTGAAGAGAGATTTATTTGTGCTGGTATTGTTCAGACAATTGAATGCAGATGTTTTGTGCTCTGGGTGAATGATTTGGGGATGACAATGAGCAATGTATGTACCATTGTTGCCCTCTGATTGACGTGTTTTGAATTTTTTTTTTGTTGAAATAAAATGGGTTTGAAAAAAAAGAAATATATGCTCACTGCAAAAACTGAAATGATGCAGAAGGTTATATCAAAAATGATTCACCCAGCCTGGCATGGGGGTGCATGCCTGGAATCCCAGCACTTGGGGGGCTGAGGCAGGAGAATCACTATGAATTCAAGGCCAGCCTGAAATACATAATGAGACCCTGTCTCAAAACAACAATAACAAAGCAGGAGGACTAGTTTCTGTGGTTTTGTCTTTTTTTTTTTTTTTTTTGTGCAGCACCAGGGATTGAACTCACAGCCTCACACCTGCTAGACAGACACTTAAGCCACTGAGCCAAACCCTCAGTGCTAGTTTTTGAGGCAGAGTTGCACTATGTAGCTCAGGCTGGCTTTGCGCTCTCATTGTAACCCGAGCCAGCCTTGAACTCACAACACTCCTCCTACCTCAGCCTCCTGAGTGCTGGGATCAAAGGCGTGTGCCACCACACCTGGCAAGCAGGAGGACTAGTAACTGAGTGTAAAGGGGCAAATAACTGGGTTAT
>RJWM01042054.1:0-14556 GCA_004363535.1 Dasyprocta punctata | reverse complement strand
CATACAGATACCAAAGCTTTTTAACAACAAAACCTGGGGGGAAAAGGAAAGGTTGACTGGAGAGAGGAATTACTTTTTAAAAATGTGGTAGTAGCAACAGTAGTTTAATACTTACTAAAAGTGTACTACATTTCAGTGACTATTCTAGCTTTGCTTAGTTAATTACTATGGGATAAAGTTTTGATATACTTATTCCTTTGATAGTCAAATGAGAAATTTTAGGCATAAAGAGATGAAGAATTTTGATCAAGATTAGGGAATTTCCAAGGTACAGATGGAGAGTTCACAGCTACAGATGTTAAAACATATTGTGGTGCTGTGGGAACTTGCTCAGAACATAAAGTGAATAATACACTGTGCCTATAGATACTCTGAAGTTATGTTGTTTTACATGCATCTACAAATTAAAACTCTACAAGTTCACACACCATAATGATGAAGGGTTTTAGTCTTGGTTGCTTGATTGTGGATATTTTTAATTTGTCTTTGTGCTATTTCTCTGAGTTTCCTTTTGAGCATCATGTTTGAAACCATACGTTTAATTCCTTGGCATTTTATTTTTTATTTGCACATCTTGTGACAGGTAGTAGTTCCATTTATCTTAGGAAATTGGTGCATGTGCATATTGCATAGTAATCATTTTTACTCCCCTTTATTTCCCCTGGCCCTCTCCTCTCTCTCCACCCTCAGTTCCCTTTCTTATCTCCACAGAGTATTCCTGTTTGTTTTCTATCACTTCGTTTTTTTTTTTCTTTTTAAAGTATTTACATTTTGGGTCTCTCACATCAAAGAAATTCTGGGATAGTTTCACTTCTGTGTCTGATTTATTTCACATAGTTTTATGATGACCACTTTAATTTACCCTTGTTCTGCTACTCTGTTTATGAACATCATTGTTAGCACGTTCTACTTTACAGATGTGTGAATCTGGAAGCTTTCTGGTCTTTGTACTTCAGCATGCTCATCTGCAAAACACAATTACAAGTATTTAGTTATGTGCTAATGTGATGATCAAAATTTGAAAAACATTTAAGAAAAAAGCCTAACCTACAGGAATTTCTTATTAACATTTACTATTGTACAGGTTGTACTTAGCAACTTGCAATATATAACAAGAGCATGCTGAAAAAAAGAGCTGAAAGGCCTTTCCATAGAAGGAAGGCACCTTTGTGGCCTCCTCACATTCCTGCCAAGAACCTCATGGGGGCCACAGCCCTATCTTGACATATGCAGAACTGTCTGCAGCCCGATCTGAAGGCTTCAGTCACGCATTCACCACTTCCTTCCTCTGCCCCTTCTGGCCAAACCCTCCTGACACTGTTTTAAGGAGTGCAGCCACAAGCTCCCCAGTTTTCTACCTGCTCCTCTTGACACGGCCAAGTATTCAGGATGTCACTGCTGCAAGCTGTCACCTTCTTCTCCTTCTGGACTTGTGAGTCACTCTCTGCCCATTTTATTCCTCATAAGTGACCAAAGAAATTCGTCTATCATTTTTTCTTATAGTCTTAGAAGTTCATCAAAATTTTTCCTCTTTTTACTTGCAGTAGGACTTGGAGTCAGAAAATTAGAGCAGCCCCAGGTGTCTGTTTCCACAGAAGTAAAGAAAAGTGTTGACATACATTGCAAGATATGGAGCCCTGAATTTCAAACTAAACCCATTCACTGGTACCTACAGAAACCAAATCAAACTCTGGAGCATCTGATACAAGTAACCTCCACAGAATTCCCAGCTCAAGCAAAGAATAACAGAGTTTTAGCAAGGAAAGTTACTTCAACTGCCTCCTCCGTCCTTACCATAAACCATGTAGAAAAAGAAGATGAGGCTGTTTACTACTGTGCTGGGTGGGACGCACACTGTCTGGATTGTGGAGAGGACTCAAACAAGATCCCCTCTCTGAGTCTGTACCCATCCACATCCTTCACAACAGAGGCACTCACAGCCAGCTCCCCAGCTGGGCTCCAACCTCAGGCTCCTCCTCACAGCTCCCTTGGGCTCTCCAGGAAGCCATCGTGACACCAGTGCTGTCACCCTAGCGTGTGATTTCAGATCTCCATCTGATGCTACTGCTTACTGAGATCCAGCACTGTCTGTGGACTGAGGGGACATGGGCTGTGACACTCTCACCTCACCAGCATCCAGAGATGCTGGGTAAGTGTCCATGGGCAGCATAGAGCGGGACTTACGATGATCTCTGTCACCACATACAATGAGCACATCACACACAACACCTCTGTAGTATAACTATCTCTGGTCTAGAATACAAATAAATACAATGAAACTTAGAGAACCAAAGCCTAGTGAGAAGATGTCATGCCTTTTCAAGGGGCCATTGGGGCCACAGTGAAAATTTCCAGGATTGTGAATCTGTGAGTGCTAGGATATGTGGGGCACACTGAGGATGGGGCAGGTGCCTTTTCTGTGTGAAGTGAGGGAAGGAGGATTGTTTCAGTATGATGTCCTCAGAACTGAAGTGGCTGGAGCCATTGAGACCATTGTATGTGCCCATAACCCTGGAACAACCCTTAATTCTGGCTTCAAAGAATGAAAGAATCGGGCCAAGCAAGGAGAATTAAGTGTGTGAGAGAGAGAGAGAAGGGGAAGGAAAGGAAGGAAGGAAGGAGAGAGAGAGAGAGAGAGAGAGAGAGAGAGAGAGAGAGAGAGAGAGAGAGAGAGAGAGAGAGAGAGAGAGAGAGAGAGAGAGAGAGAGAGAACCACCAAAAGAGAGATAATAGTAGAAAGAGTGCCTCTGAGTGTTCTCAATTCTTTTCCTGCGTCATCTCCTTTAACCCACATTTCCTAAGAGGTGTGCTCAGTTATCCTTGCCCAGCACATCTGAATCAAGAGGTAAGAGTAGCAGTAACAGTAAGTGGTGGTTCAGGCTCTTGTCTAAGTCTCACAGCTGGTTTGTGGTTGGGAGTAGAATGGGAACCAGACCATGGCTCTTCTTGGCTGTTATAGTCAAGTGTTTCTTTATCCCTTGATTAAAGAAGTTGATCAGATAGGATCAAAGAACAACACACTGTTCCTATCTCATAGATTATTAGTGAGGATAGTCACATAATCTAATGAATGATTTCATAAATATTAAAATGGAATGTTAATTAAAGGACAGGATATGAAACCTTAAATGCAAACACCATTTAAAATAGGAAGCATGGAAAGATCCAAACATATTACTAGATAAATATGCAGAGAAAATACTAAAAGTAAATGAAAAAGATTTCCATTTTCACCAGTTTATAGTGCATTTGCTCAGATTTGTAGTAAGCATCTGTCACTTAGCTGGCTTCCACAGTTGAGCACAGTTACTACTGTATGACTTGGGATGTGTCATCTTTGTCCCATTCTGCTGTTTAGCAGAGTGAGCTGTTAGTAACCCTAACTCTCTGGACTGGTAAGTGTAAAAGTTATATAGTAGAAGAAAACATTTAGAATAGTGTTAGCAATGGATATTAGCTATAACATTAATTGTCAAAGCTAATTACCACAAGTAAAAATAAACTTTATTTGTTAATCTCCCTATCTTTTATACTGTGTGAGAAAGTTCTGAAGTTGCCTAATTTAGTATCAGAAAAGACTCAGAGTTGTAATGAGGGCTCCACAGGAAGACATTGGGTGATAATTTAGAATCAAATCTCCACTAGGATAGTTCCTATCCTCAGATTGAATGAAGGGAAAGAGACACTGGATTCATACTGAATTCAGATAAGGTAATACCATGCAGTCCTAGAAATCCAGATTGTGTAGATTTAACAATAAAATTAGAAAATATCTCAGTGCACTATGAAGAAAACTTCACAAAGTATACAAAAACCTTAAATATGTTTGCTTTGATAGTTGAATATTTGAGAAAAGGTAAAAAAATCTCCAGAAATTTAAAAGACTATTATCTTGAGAGACATGAGGTTTAAATTTCTTCTACATATTTTTCATAATTTTGAATTTCCTAAATAGGACACTATGATTTTGCTGCAAGGAGTATTTTGATAAAATAATTTTTCTTTTGTTGATTATAACAGTAATGCTAGGACTTGATATTATCATTGAGGAATCATTATGTGTTGGGTGTTAATATCTGAGAATTCTATTACTTTGCAATGTGATCATGTGAGCCTCTTAATACTTCTAAAAATATATATGTAGGTGAAGTACCCATGTAGAAACTGAGGCCAAAAATATTTATTTATTTATTCATTTATTTATTTATTTTAAAGATAGTAAAATCCAACAAAACATAACAGAACAAAGTCAATCAAAACAAAGCAGTAGAACTAGTACAGAACTTCAAAGCAGTATACTAGGAAAACAATAGCTACTATAGTATATCTTGTTATCTTCACAATAGTTGACCATTCCATCAGGTATAATAAAATTAAACCAAAAACAAAACAAAATAAAACCAATCAAAACAGAATATTGAATGAAGCAAAACAATTAATCAGAATAAAGCAAAACAGTGAGAACAATATTGGGCCTCAAATGCAAGACAGAAGGGAATCCCCCATATTTGCTACGTTGCATACGGTCTTCCTCCCAAGAGATGCTCAGACTGCTGGCCCCAGGCCTGCAAAATCGCCCAAACAACACAAGCATTTAGTTGCTTTATGTACATTAGTTGCTATCAACTTAGCTGGTCCCCTGAACCAGCAGGTTGCTTACAGTGTGGGGGTAGTGGGGGAGGGAGTTGTAGATTCTCAGCCAGTGATCCAGTAGGCTAACAGGAGGCATGGATCTTTCTCGTCCCTGAGTCTGCACCACTGGCACCACTCACCAGGAAGGCAGGCTAGTTGTCTTCTGGTTGGATCCCCAAAATATTTAAATACCTCCTCCAAAGTTCTCTATGTTAACGTGGTATAAGAGGACACATAATTTTCTTTGGTCCTTAAAAATAAGGTTTGCATAGATTATTTAATGACTTACACCAGTGCATGTAATGAGCTAGTCAGAGAAAGATAATAAAAAGCCAACTATGTGAATCCCACTCAAATATTTATGTATGTAAATAATATCAAGGAGTCCTTTTATATTCATAGATATATTGAAGAATTCGAGGAGTCTGAGTATCACTTAACCTCTTTGCCATGAACCTAGGTTACCAAATGGATATGATCATTATACACACCTGAAAGAGCTGTTTAGAGGGCTCAACAAGATTATCTAAGTAAACATCTTGAAGAACTCCTCTGAAATAGCAAGTTCTCAATAGCTATTAGATACTGGGTTGCTCTTACAACTGTACTTTCATATGAGACAGAGCATTGATTGGAGCTCACTTTCTCATGTGACATAGATTCATGAGATGATCCCATGATCCACGGTGAGTAGAAGACAATTTCCAACCTTGCTTGGTCTCATACCTGCCATCAACCACAGTCTAATTCCTCCTTGAGAGGCACTCTGGTTATACATGAATTGTAATTTCTCTGAGTCACAATCTGCTTGGCAAGAATCAACTTAAAAACACAAACAATTACAATATTGTGCATTGGGAATGTTAAATGATATCAATAAATATTTCAGAATCTTACAGTATTATGGAAAAATTAAGCTCAGACTTCGACCAAAGATCTCAATCAACAGCAAATCACAGAAAGATGCCATGGGGACAGAACACAGCATGTGTATATTCATAGTTCCAAAGCAGTATTTCTCTGGTATGAAATTGCAAGAGGAAGGGATGAGTGAGTCATAGAACCATTCCTGCCATACCTCAGATGTACTATGCATTCTTGGAATGTATATGCAAACAGTTAATCCCCTAACCTGACCTGCCCAGTCCCATGGGGCAGGAAGCCTAGAACTGTTCCTCACTGCAGTAGATCATAAAAACCCCATGACATCGTTTGATCTCGCTCCCCCATTTTTCATATGCTCCAGGACAGCCCTACCCTCCTGCCATCAATCTGAGAAAACATTCAAAATCATTCTCCCAGCTTTCTGAAATCAGCTCTACATATTATCTATACTCAGCGTACTGCACACTATATTCAAAGTACTGGGCACTGATACACTGCTGTTTCAGAATACGCAAATAAAGCATTTCTTCTACTATTTGTTTAGTCTGGTAATTCCTGTAATCCTCTGAAAGGACCACCCAACACCATATACTTTCACTTGAGATGTAAATGCTCAGTCTATACAGACCTGGAAATTCTCCCTGCCACACCATTTTTTCTGCTCTATGCGGTGTTAAGCAGTGGAATGAACAGAGAGGCTAAATCTTGCAAATATGAACTCAAATCACTACTCAATTAGAACTCTGTAGTTTAATTTCCTGCTTGATCATTAATGATTACACAAATTTATAGGTGGAATTGAAAGACATAAATGTGTCAGAGGTATCTCATTCATGGTAGTCCCTGTATGATGTATTTTCTTCCCTTTCACACACAGGAAGTCTTGGTCCAGGGTTTGTCCTCCTGGAAAAGGGAGAAAGGAAATGGGAAAGAGAGTTTGGAGCAGAGGGTAGTGTTGTAATTCTTAATAGAGATTCCTCACTCAGAAGTGCCTTCATGCATCTCTGTTTGGAATGCAAAAACAAACATTTCTTATTTGCCAAAAAGAAATATGGGATCTACCAGGCATACTTGCTTGTGGGTGCTGCATAAATGAAGAAGGATTTGTAGCACTTGTAAGGACATGTCAAGCACCCAATGTGCAAAAGAAGGCCCATGAAATTAGAATATCATCAAATTCAGAACAAAGAGAGATGGTAAAATAGCTGAAGAGAAGAGCCTGCTTGAAAGTTAACTGTCCTGGCTCCTCCCATACACTGCTTTTCCATTTTTACAAGCTGAAAAATGGTACTTTCCAATGACCAGTTGTGGCAAAACTATTGCACACAAGCTGCAGCAGTCACACAGAGCCTTCTCTGTCCTCCCATTCATAGTAGAATTTATTTGCTGGCATTGATTATCTCACCACCTGCTGATTGGAATGTGTGTGCTTATTACATAAAGCCTGGTGAGAATTGAAATTATTGATATTTATACACATGGCTATGATGTTCCCATTCTTACATAAAATGTGAATCCTCTGTGCCTGAATTTTTGTATTATTATCTCAGTCACTTTCCTTGTCATTGGGACTTAATACCCAATACCAGCAAATTAAGGAGTAGAGCTTTATTTCAGCTCACATTCTGAATTTTGGGGATACAAAGAATTGGACCAAAGCAAGACCAAACCTACTAAGCTAACATTAAATACTATGGCTCTGTGTCCAGCATCCAGGTAAAGTTATGGCAAGATGAAAATTCCAAAAGATTTGGGTATCACTGCCTCTATGACACTTTCTACTGCAACCTTCTTGGTTTTTCTTCTGGATCAAATTCCACTCACTGTCTGTGACCCTTCTCAGTAGATGTCTATGTCCTTGATTTTTACAACTTTCTTGGATCTCCACTACCCTTTTGGTGTGAATCTCTTAGAGGCACACTGCCTGACTTCCAGGGTATTATTCTGTCTGAGGCAAAGCCTCCTGGGACTCCATGCATTGTGCATACTTGTAAAAACAACACCACATGGTTAATACCAAAGTTTGACACCAGCTCGAGACACAGCTAGGCCCACATGGATCATGACTGCAGAGACCTTCAATGTGCTGAGATGCCTAACCTGTAGCAAACTTTTTTCTAGTTGACCCTGTTTGAGCTGGACTTTCAAGAGCTCTCTTTTCAAATGAAAACTTTACAGCTTTGCACCCTGGAAAGGTTGTTGATTTCTGCATTACTGAAAAGGCATCTTTCCTGTTGTCCTTATGCAAAGTACTTGGTTTCTTTTTATGTCAAACTTTTCAGCAATAAAGTTTTCCTTGGTCAAAAGCTTACAGGCCCTATCTTTATAGGTGGTTTCTTTACAGGCAAAAACTTTTAAATGAGTATTTTTCTTCTGTTTCTCAGGGTAAATCTCACTTAAGGCAGCAAACAGTACCCTCACTTTAACCTGAATGCTGGGCTGCCTTGAAATTTTCTCCATCAGATTAATTAGTCCAATGCCCTTAATCTGAGTCCTTTGCAATTCTCAGGAAATGAACCAAATGACAAATTTTCTGACAGATTACAACACCTACAGTCTATATTCTGACTGTTATTGGAACCTTTGTTCTTGACTGAAATCTCCTGAGCTTTGTCTTGCCTCTGCATTTTTATCAGCATTCTGATCTTACGAACTCTGACAAGACTCTCAATATAACTGAGTTTATAGCATTCTAGGTTTTCTCTATCAGGTGTCTCTAAATCTTTCCAAACTCTTCACAGAAATCAGTTCCAAAGACTTACATCTCACAGTCAGGTAACTATCACAACAATGAGCCAAGTTCTCTGGTACCAAATTCTTTTTCACTTTTGTTGCTGGACTCAATAGTCACTATTAGCAAATTAAAGGAGAAAATTATTTTAACTCACCTTAGAGAAATTTCAGTCCTTGTTTGATAGGCTCAAACAGTGCTACCCATAGTGAAAGAGTCTGGGTAGAAGAAAGTTACTTACATCATGGTGGTCAGGAAGCAGAGAGAGAATGGAAGAGCCCAGGAGAGAGATACACCCTTTCAAATCATGCCTGCAATGACTTACCTCTAAACAGGCACCACATCCTAAGAGCAAATCAATTGTAGGCCCCCATAATTCATTTACTGAAAGCCTTTGCTCTGAGCACATGAGGATATTGGGGGAACATTCTTGATCTAAATTATAACAGTGATAAAAGACAATGAACCTTCTAAAAAATGACTGAAAATTCTCAGTCTGTTCTAAGAAAATTGTTGTAGAACCTTATCGAGTTTTGATAAATGGGGCTTCATCATCTTCATCTCATAAATGAGGGAACTGAGGTTTTCAGAAATATGTGCACTGAAAGTCACCCCACATGGAAGAGCAGCCCTGGAATCTAACCTGATATTTCTGGTGTTGAAAGATTTTTTTCTTTTCTTACAGCCTCCTAAGATTATAGTTTGACTTCACTCATAAGAATCTTTAAAATACTAATAAAGTTGTTACTGAGTACATCAGCAGCCACCCCACAGTCCTCACCGTCACAGCAGCAGCATAGGTTGGATGCTTCCTGTTGTCCTACAGCGACTTCCTGTGAGACTAGTCTGTGTCCCTGGAACTGCTCCCCTGAGGCTCTCCCCTTCCTGTCCACCCCTGGATCATCTTCCTAAAACACAGGGCTGAGCATGGCTCTTTCCTCTCCATGGACTTCAGCGACTCTTCTTTCTTTTTTCTTTAGAAAACTTTTACTGGAAAATATTTTAAAAATTAAAACTCTCCACATCCTCTCTCATTTCATAAAAAGTAATATAGTAATGGAAGTTTATTCTCCCCACCCCCACCCATGCTCTTCTCCCTGGGGAAGGAAATTACTCTCTTACATGTGGCTCATGATGCACCTGCTGCTTTGCCACTGTCTTTCTAATTTTATTCTAACTGGGAAGCCTCTCCCATGGAGGATGTGCAGAGATATTTCTGTTTATAACCTCATAATAAATAATTATTATCTAAATACAGTTTCAAATTATTTACCACCATTCCTCTACAATTTAAAAGAGCTGCATCATATTTTGAATACCCACATATACTGGGAATATATTTTCTGGATGATTTCTGACTTATCTCTCTGTATAATTCTTACATCAATGTTATGAAAGTCATATTAAATAAGTTTTAAACTTTATAATGAATGTCTACTTGCTCTATTTTTATGTGTTTAATTTTTATTAATACATGTTTGTAGTTAATACATGCTTTTTCCTTTACACCATGTTTTTGTATCCTTATATATAACTTATAATTAGCCCATTGTGAACTTTCATACTCTAAAACAGAAAAATACCATGTCATGATAACTCTGTGCAGAATTGCTGTCATTACATATATGAATTAAAAGAGCATTCATTACTTTATAATAATAGCTTTTTTGGGATATGCTTCTTCACGTATTCAGTTTTTATTATAGGTCTTTAGTAAAACCTTACAATGTGGTCTTAACTAAATTCTTATATTTTGCTTTAAATGAAATAAAGAATTTTATAATTCATCACTTTTTCCCTATTTTATTACTGAAACCCTTTATGACTCTGGAAATATAAGTAATTTTAAGGCTTCTTATGATTCTCCTCCTGGTTTTGGAGTAAGGAAAAATATTGTAAAAAAAGGAATTTACTGTGTTTCATTTACATGTAATTCACAACTCCAAGTAGCATAAAGTAGAGAATTCTCCATCTAAAACAATCTTTTCCATTCAATCAACCGATCAATCAACTACAATTTAAAAACACTTTCTGGACATACTTTTCATCTAGTCCTACTGTCCTCTCCTTCAGGCTGGTAGCTCTGAGGAGCTACAACTGTACAGTTGTCCACAATCACCACATTCTTCCCCTTATTCTGCAAGTGCAGGAGCTATACCTGCTCTTGGAAATTTGGCCAGAATAGGTTATATCTGGAGTAGACAGGAGACTGTCAGGGCCTGTCTTCCTTGTTCCTTACAGCTGAGTACCTCATCTATGGTCAAATGAGGATCTGAGCTTCCAAGAGCCTCCTCCTCACACCAGAGAACTAGAATTTCCCCAACTTTCTCATTTAAACACAGAGCCTACAATTTCATGGTAGACAGAATTCTATAATTTTATTATTTTATTCCAGGAAAAAATTAATCATCACAGGAGTTAATTACCCATTTGTCACTGTCCTGTAATGATGCTGAATTGTATATATGGATTTACTGGAAGTGAAGAGATCGGCTCATATTTCTTAATTGTGTTGGCACAGTTTGTATTTTCAGTTATCAAAGAGTTTCCTCCTTTCAGAACAATTTTCCCAAGTTGATGAGAAGAGGCTTTGATGTTTCTGAGAATAGGAGGCCTGTTCTTTTGATGCAATCTCTAAGCAGTTTCAAAATAACAGAACACCTGGAAATTTAAAAAAAAAACATTGATTCAATCTCCAGAATACATTTGCTGGTAATTTAGCAAAGTAGCTGGTTAATCAGTTGGCCTGATTCTCTTCAATCATTTTTTCTGTTACATTTGCCATTTTCTTCGGCATGTTCTAATGATTACTGCCTCAGTGAAAAACAGACAATCTATGAGAACAATTTATAAGGAAACTTACAAACCAGGAGATTCAGCAAAAGCCATATTCAAGGAATTACAAAGGAACTCAGAAGATCTCATTGACAGGAGGAAGTTGTCAAACTGCTGGTCATCTCAAAATTTGGAGGCTATTGAGATTTACGTAGAAGCTATGACCAATGTGATAGCTCAGCATCGATCAAGACATTTGGAAAAGGAATGAAACTCATTATAATTACCCCTGGTAAGTAATGTTTTATAAATACTAATAACCCAGCGGTGAGAAGATACTTTTTAAAATACAGTTGTGTTCAAACTTCTCTGTCTTTGCCATATTGTTGGTCTGAGTCTAGGAGAAACAATTACTATGTAGATACCATCTATTGGACCTGGAAAGAGATCTACTTTGTAAATAGTTTCTTCCATTTCCATCAGTGAGCAGATTGAAATTCTGCATCTGTAATGCACATACATACAGGGTAGATTTGGGCTAGAAAGGAACAGTTTTTGAGTTTCATGCATATAAACCATTGGTGTTATCACTTTAAGATTGTTGTTGTTCAAAGTATTTTAGGGAGAGTCTCAAAATGGAATTTTATTAGTTGCCTCTTGTCTATCATTTAAGATATGACATAGTACTACTTTCTCCAGAAAAGCATCTGTTCTCTTGTTTTTTATCTCATTGCCAGCATTGTGAAAAGAATTAACACAGTAAATGACTACAGAGCATCAACGAGTGCCACTTGTGACCATGTAGGCTGTAAATGGTGCTACTGTACTCTGACTTTATTGCCTGGAGAAGGTCCAATTTACTGGAATTTGCAAGTTCTACAAACCATTTCTGCTCAAGATCCAGAAAATGACTATTCATGGTTTACATTCTCATTTTCTCATTCATTCTCTCAGCACATGATTCACTTGAACATATTTTGTGTGTGTTGAATGCTGGAGATGAAAGGGTAGACAAGTCACAGGTTCAACACTACAAATTTTCTTTACCAATGGGTAAGTTTCCTCAATTTTGGTTTCACCGGGCTTGCAGTATTCTTAGCCTTGTCCTTGCCAGAGAAGCAGGAGGTCCTGGGTTCATGAGCTGTTTTCTTTTCTTAATTTGCATAGTAGTTATTGCTTATAAAAATCCATACACAAATTGAGCATCCCTGAAAAATGATCATGGAAGTCATACTGCATATGTGTTTATTGAATGCCCAGCGTGGGATACTTAGGGTACTTGCACAGAATGACAAGTCATTTTGGCACCATTCCACTCTGTTTCATTTCTGTATTGGCATCGGTTTGCCCAATTGAAAGATTAAGGCTGCTGAAGGAGCTCTGGCTGTTCTGCTAAGTTGCATCCCTCCACAACAGAACTCAGAGTTGCCTCATTATTGTAAGACAAGGCAGCTGCAGAAATATGCACTAGTTAGGAACCTTCTGATGAGCTGCACAAAATTAAAATTCAGTGCCCAGCAAGCCGTTAGGGAATTTTCAATCAAAAGGGTCAATCATTTATCAATGATTAACTTGTAAGATGATCATTAAGAATTTGCATTCTGCAACAACTCAATCCTACTATTAATGGGAATTATGTTCTAAGAAGTTAAATCAATTCAGATACTCATACCTCCATTCATATGAATCCCCAAAAGCCCATAAATCCTACTGAACGCACATTTTAAATACCATGTCTATGATTATTATGGTTATGTTTGAAAATTAAAGGACTATTAATTAAATTACAGCCTGGGGCTAAGAACTGACTTTATACCTAAAAAGTCTTCAAGGGAGGAGATTTAGATGCTTCTAGAAAAGTCATGAGATGGATATAATTAGACTTTCTCATATGTATGACACAAGAGAACAAAACAAACTCATGCTTCCTAGGCAGAATTGGCTAAGTCTGACTATACTCTTTAATGTGATTTTATGTGAGTTTTGTTTTCAACACCAAGGCAGACAATTTATGTTTCAATATAAATACTGCATAAATATTTGCATAAATTAAAATGAGAGAAGAAGGAGGGTTTTATAAATAGTGACTAAAGATTGGGGCAATTTAAAGAGGAACATAAAGGGATATTTTTATAAAGACTTTCTATGTAATAGGTAATCAGTGGCAATGAAATCAAAGTGTATGGTTCTGGGACAGAGCTCATTGCTACAGGTAAAGTTTCTCTTAATTCTGCAGGATGAAGTAGGAAAGACAGGGAGTAATGTGGTTTCCATGTGCTTTAGGAATAGCAAACAGGAAAAAATGAGAAAAAATTCTGCTAAACTTATTGATCACAGAAGGATTAAGTGTTTGATGGTTTAACCATAGGATGATTAATATCAAATTAAAATACATCACTCTGTGATCATATTCAAGAATGATACAAGCTGCCATTTTTTTAAATTTACTTCAAATGTTTTGTTCACTTTTCACTATTCTTAACGATGCAGTTTTGCCTAGATTAGGGAGAACATCTCACAAAGATGGTTGTAGCCTACTGGATTCACTAAGATAGAAGTTATCAGAAACGTTCCACAAAGTTAATAAAGCATTGAAAAAAGTGTTAAGGATGGTACTTGTTGGTTTTCTTGGTGGTTGAGATTGTGTAAAGAAATGCAATCATTAACTGGAAAGCTGTTTTTTTGCTCTTCTTATTTTTCCCACTGGACTCACAATGAATTCTCACAATCAAATTAAATGGTTGTGCCATAGTCACAATTCATAAATTCCCTGTGAAGTGGCTTTTTTCAGAGCATATAGAACAAGGAAAAATGAAGCTTTGATTCTGGAATATGACTTCTGGGGATACAATTTTCTATGTACCCATATTTCAGCAATAAATTTGGATTCACCAGTTATTACTTTATTTAAATGATACAAATTCTTGCTGTTTATTGAAAAATTGGGAAATATATAAGCTTTTATATTGAACTTTTAATCACTCTTTTCTTATGTTTCCATTCAGTCATTTTTATCTGCATTTTTTGTTTTGTTTCACAAGATTGGGATCATACCAGATAAAGATAATAGAGTTGGCTTCATTTTACTTCACTTGACTTCAGAAATATTTTTCTGAAACGACTCATAGTCTTTTGTCAGAACAAGTTATAAAGTTCTTGATTTCTTATTAATCTGTACACAGAAGATTTTGAGATTTATCTGTACAGTATAGGATAACAATTGAATAAGTATGGAATTACACCTTGCAATGGATAATACTTTGTGATATAAATATTAATTTTTTTCCAAAATTCAAATTACAACTCATAAGAGATCTATACAAATTTAAGAATACAGACCATCTAATCAGTAGCTCACTTTAGAGCAAAAGGTCAGTGTTTTTAAAAAAATTCTCTTTATCTTTAAGAGTAATAGAACTGGCTGCTAAAAATGACCAGAAGGTAATATGCATTTTCTCAAATACCATGTTCCCGAATAAAAAAGTAATTTCTAATTTCCCACATCTATATATCAAAATAAAAACTTCAAAAAA
>RJWM01042052.1:0-14571 GCA_004363535.1 Dasyprocta punctata | reverse complement strand
ATTCTTTCTGTAGTGAGATGGAATCTCAGTGTTGTTTTAATTTGCATTTCCCAAATGACCATTGATGTTGAACATTTTTTCATATATTTATTTGCCATTTGTATTTCTTTCTCTGAGAAGTGTGTATTCATCTCAGATGCCCATTTTTGGATTGGGTCCTTGAATTTTAGGGACCTGATTTCTTTTAATTCTTTATATGTTTTAGATAGAAGTCCTTTGTCTGATGGACAATTGGCTAAGATATTTTGCCAATTCGTGGGTTTTCTTTTCACTCTGTTGGAGATCTCCTTTGACATGCAAAAACTTTTTAGTAAGATGAGATCCCAGTTGTTGATTCTGGAAAGTGTTTCCCATGCAATTTGATTTTTGTTCATGAACTCTCTGCCTACTCCTGTGTCATCAAGATTTTTACCTACTCTGCCTTCTAGAAAATTTAGTGTCTCTGTTTTAATATTCTGATCTTTGATCCATTTTGACTTTATTTTAGTGCATGGTGATAGGCATGGATCTAGTTTTATTTTATGGCATATGGAAAGCCAGGTTTTCCAGCATCATTTGTTAAAGAGGCTATCTTTCTTCCAATGTACCTGTTTGGCCCCTTTGTCAAAGATGAGGTGGCTAAGTGTGTTTGTAGTTGTGGCTGAATCTTCTAATCTATTCCATTGATCTTCAGGTCTGTTTTGATTCCATTACCATGCTGATTTTATCACAGTAGCTTTGTAGCATAGTTTCAAGTCAGGGATTGTGATGCCTCCTGCCTTACCTTTCTTTGTTGCCCAGAATTGCCTTTGCTATTCTAGGTCTTTTCTGGTTCCAGATGAATTTCAGGAATGCTTTCTCTCCTCTCCACCTTTAAAACGTGGGTATCCAGTGTTTGTTCCAGTGATAGAAAAGTAACTAATGCAGACTTCAGTACTAGGAGTAGGGCTTTTATGCTGACTGTACCTGAGCATGTTATTCAGAAATCTTTGGAACTGACTTTGAGAGGAGTTTGGAAAAGTTTGGAGACCTGGATTAAGTAATGCATGTCTTATTAATAAAATAAAAAGAATAAGAAGGGGTAAATGTTGAAGAGAATATTTTTAATCAAATCTAACTTTCAGTCACTCAATTACTTTTCCAGAAGAGATTACTATCACTTATTTTTATTGTTCCAGAAATATTCTATATATAAACTGTGCAGAAAAAAATTAGTGAACCTGAGACTGTATCCTTAGAATGATATTTGTAAGATCAGTCATCAGCTGGTGACCAACTCAGATTTTGAGAAAATTCTCACCATATCCTCATTCATAAGAATATCTTTAGTATACTTACACTATTTGGGAAAACAATATGGTATAGACTGAATGAATTCGTTTTAGAAATCTGTAATTTTGATACGTGCTAGGCTGGGAGTACTATGTAACCATCCCTCAGTAGAAAACCTTGGCACTGCGTCTCTAATGAGCTTCCCTGGTACATACCACTCTCCATGTGTTATCCCACATGCTGGGATTATTGTCTTGTAAACATCCATGTTACAAGGACTTGAATTCCACCAGACCTTGTCCTATGTACTTTTCCTTTGTATAATGTATCTTTTGCTGTAATAAATTGCAGTCATAGACATGACAAATTCTGAACCCTGTGAGTTCTAACAAAAACACCAAACATGAGAAGGTTTCGTAGGCCATCTCCTCTTGCAGATTATCCATGCCTTATTTTTACAAAATGGTAAATAAAATGACATACACTTTTCTGAATATTAATTTTTATGAAGTGTTTCTTAAACATTTTTCTCATTGAGACATACAGAGTTACTTTATTCTTCTTAAATCTATGTAGTGTTTTACTATATGTATGAATAATTAATTTATCTAGTTTATAAGAACATGAGTATGTCCAGTCTTCTGCTGTTTCAAAAACTGCAGTGAGTACTCTTGTGAATGACTCTCTTGTTGGCAGGGAGAAGGTGAGTAGATATGTATGGTTGGGGAAAAAAAGAAAAAGAACTAAGAGATACTGGGTTAAAGATGAAGTGCATTTCTAAAATTCTGACACTTAGTGACAATCTTACTCTTTATAAATTGCACCAGGTTAACAACTATTGTGGTAAAACTATGTCTCTTTCTTTTCTAAGTACAGCTGCTGTAGTTTACCAAAAAATGTTGGTCTTCATAAATCTGAAAAATGAGAAATAGTGAATAGTTTAAAATGGTACTGCTATTACTAATGAATCATTTGCATTTCTCCTGTTTTTCTGGGTTTGTTTTTTCTATCTTTGTGCTTGGAATTTTTTGAGTGATTTAGAGGATTTCTTTGTACATTAGGAAAAACAGCATTTTTATATTTATGTGATGTAAGTTGCAAATATTTTCACAAGTTATTGCTTATCTATTGCTTAAGTTTATGATAAATTTCAAAGCAGGAATATTTTTGTGATCATATAAATTTCTCCGGTTTCCTAGACTTGTTTCAAAAAGGAAATTTTCCTGAGAACACAACACTTAAACAATATAAATACAAAATTTGCATTCCAGATTTTGTCAACGAAATACAAAAGCATCAAAGAAAAACTGAAATAAACTCGAAATATATTTAAAAAATAAAACTAAAGTTTCTTAAATTTCATTTTAAAGACAGACGAATTGGCAGCTTTGCATTGCATCTGTTTCACCATTCCTGATCCACCATTAAGAGCATTAACATCCCACATGACACTTTTGAGACACCATATTTCAACTGTTTTGGCACTAGTACAGAAATAAATCTTAATTTCAGTCTATAGTTGACATTTCAGCTGGCTATTATAAATTACTTGGATTCTTTTACAAGTGAATTTGATTTAAAACACTCTAAAAAGAAGTTGATGGACAGGATGTGACAGTGGCCAACCTCTATATTCACTGTAAATTTCAGGAATGGATGTCTGAACTCTTTCCATATTCATTTGATGTGCTTTAACAGAAAATCCATTTAAGAAAAACAAAACTTAGTGTCTGTGCCATGTATCAATGCAGGCTGTAACTTGCCTTCAGAGATTCCAAATTGAAACACAAAAATTATTTTGTTCTAATAAATTGACCATTTCTACCCTTTCCTCCTTCCTTATTTTCTTTCATCTCTATCTTTATTCTCCTCTCCACACTCTTTGGCTCCCTCCATCTTTCCATCCACCTCTTGATCCTTAGTATTTAGTCAGTCGTAAGTATTGATCAGAGCTAGTATATTCGTTGGGTTTGTGTTGAGATCTATGCTAAGGAGTTTACATGCACACCTTGTCAACTGGGTTATACTTGTACCCTCGTTTTACACAAAGAAAATGGAAGTATGAAACAATAAAATAACTAGACCTATATTACAAAAATGGAAGGATAAAAGCCATCACAGTTGTCTAATTCTATCCCATACTGCTCACTACTGGCTTGCTCCTCATACAGAAATATAAATCATCAGATTATATTTCACTTTTTTATTTGTTTTAGTCACATACTTACATTTTAACACTTTCATTACTGCACACAGGCAGGCTCCCAAATATGCTAGAAATTCATAATATTCCAAAGAGGATATTATCAATATATCCATAAGTACTACGCATGTCTCATGGAAAGGAGCCTTCAATATATTGCGTGTGTCTCACAAAATAGTCATAAATTAATGAAATAATATGTTCACGGGCAAATGACTTCCTATTCCTTTTGCCATTAAAATATAATCTGTTGTAGAGTGTAGACAGGATAGAGCCTCATAAATTTGGGTTGACTGGCACAGATTCTCAAGTGTGAGCAGTTGAGCTTGTAACACCAGCTTGACTATTTTAAAATTACTCCTGGCTCTCCTTTGTGACTTTAAATATTCCTTCCTAATTTGGAAAAGTGAAGAAGAGAAAAATCTTACCCCCAGCACTTATCATTGTCAATTGTTTTGTTTGTTTGTTTAATTTTTTTGGTATCTAACCTTGATAATTTAATGGGTTTTCACAACAGCCCTTACCTTCTTTCTCTTCAACATTGCTAACCTCATTTTTCTCTAACACTTTTTGTGAAAATGTCCAATGTTATTTAACTTTTAGTTTTCTAGAAGAGTGTTGTCCCAAGTATTTGAAGGATACCAAATAGTTCCACTCACACCCAATGCTTATAAAACAAGGAAATATTTATATATCAATTCTTACCACAAGCTAGACATTTTATATACATTTCTGCAAATGTCATTAAGGTAAAGACTTGAAACTGAAACTCAGAACTTTTGAGTGATATATCCATTATTACAAAGTTAAAACATAGCTAAACATGATTAGAACCTAAATATTGTTAAAGTCACTCTTCTTTTTATTCAACAACCACAAAAACTGCCGCCTTTGTAAAACTCCAAGTACCAAAGTTTTGTCTGACTCATAACTACATAAACCCTTTGATCTTTTATTTAAATTAATTCTTAGAGCTGAAAAACTCAGAATACTTCATTTTACTCTTCTTTTTTGTTATATTCATGTCTCAACATGGCTGGTGGTAAAGAATTTGATAGACTAGTTCATAGTGTTTCTTTTTCAGACAAGTGTCTCACACTATCCTATTACAAGAATGTTTGATTTTTGCATTTCTAAAATATATAGAAAATGTACTATAATCTTGATTTCATCTTTACCTTACTATCAGCATGTATACTTCATTCATTTAAGGTTTATTAATGAGTTAATTCCATTATTATTTGCAGCTTCTTAATTATGAAAGACTTATCATTCTATACTTGACCCACATAATTTTAATAAACCAGAAGCAATGCTGAAATGCCATACTAACACAAATTCTTTAATGTGAAGTTCCATTAATAAAAAATGTATTAGAATTGTGATGATGATCGTTTTCCTAACACTACCTAATCTACAAAGAATTTTTAAATTGATTATAGTATATGAACCTTAGTATTCCTAAGATTCAAAATCCTGAATATGCAAATAGAATGATTCATCATCTACATCTGAAATTTCTTTACACTTATCACATAAATCTGAGTTAATAAAAGTCAGATGCTTGATGTAATAACCACACCATCTAGTACAATTAAAATTGTCCTTCAGAAATCATTATGATTAGTGACTTAACATGAATAGAGAAGTACTTTTTGAGAAGTTGCTGCCAATCTCAACAGTATGGCAAGTGTCTAACTTCAATCATGATCATGGATAAAATAATTTTCAACTAAATGAATGTAGCTTATATTGTTTTCTCTTTTTATTCAGGGTATGATTATCTTTTGTCAGTAGTTGTTTTGCATTGTTTGAGCTTTGGTTTTTCTTTGCAAAGGGGTTGGGGAAGTTGGTCTTATCCTCTAATAGCTTCAGTAATGTGAAACAATTGACTCAACAAACAAATGCCCTGGATTCATCTTTATACTTTTCATAATTTTTATTTTAACTTACTCATCTATAAATAAGTCCTTGGATTAGATTATTTCTAGAATCCTTCCAGCTTGAATAATCAAGTGCTTCAAATTAATGGAAAACGTCGTAGTCGCAGTGCTCAAGCACAGAAAATCATTTCAAATACAAATGCATACTTCAAAATTTCCAGCTCAATACTTGCTGCTTTAAAATGTTGCCCAGTTTTATATAGTCTCTAGAGTAAAAACACTTCCACTTGAAAATACAACAAATTACCACACAAATGCGTTTTTACAGTTATATCCCAACTAAGAGTTAAAATTTAAGATAGCTTAAAAGCAGTTGTTTGCCTTCTACTCATCACACATATGGCTTTCCATCTTCTTTGACAGTTACATTTCCTTCCCCCTACCTCAGATCTTACACTGCAGTAATATGTCATTTATCGCAAGAGAAAACTCCTACGGGCGTTTCACTAGAATTTCAGTCAGAGTTTACAGCTCACTCCTTTTGTTTACTATATTCTTTAATGCATTCCTTGGCAGATGGTAAAAGCAGAGTAATTAAGGAATACGGCTATATTACTGATTATGGACTTGATATTTACGACCAGAAGATAATTTATAATCTTTGATTCTAAATACCATTATCCAAAGCAAATGCTTTATTTACACATTCAAAGGCAGAGTAGCAAGTGACTAAGATACACTGAATGAAAAGCACAGACTTCTAAAATTTTGACATTTTCCTTAAATTTTCATATTTCTAAATTCTTAAATAAAAAAGTTAAAGCTGGAAGACTCTTTATTTCCTCTTTGTTTCAAGATGCTTTCAAGGCAGTTGAAGGAGAATGAAAAGAGGATGAGTAATGGAGCTGCTACATGACCAGTGAGCAAAAGGAAAAGACCTAGGAAAGAAGCGAAAGGGTAAAACAAAACTTGGCTGGAAATGTCTCCATAAGAGAAACACAGGGAGTTATCTAGCATTTCAAGTGATTCAGATTTTTTTGAAAAGGAGTTCAAAACAAAAAAATCACAGCCATCTTGGAGCCTACTGTTTGATTTTTATGAGTAAAACTCAGCCAAACTAAACTCAAAACACTTGAGGACAGTGCTGGCTTTGTTCGTAAGAAAGGCTACAAGCGGGCCATGCAAGATGAATGCGTATCAGTGTAGTTGCCAGGAGTAGCCCAGTAGAAGTCTATGACTACCACAGTTACAGCAAAGTTGGTAAGAACGTTTAGTGGTGTCTGACAATATGGGGGAACAAGGCTTTTCACAAAATTAGTGCTGCTTTGAAAAATGACCTTTTGAAGACAAGAATGTCATTCAGAGGACCACAGTGATAACTCAATAAAGAGAACTGGGAAGCGAAGCTGCTAGGGGAGCAGAGGCTTCATTTCTCACTGGAGGGCATACATTCTTGAGTAGGATGGCAAGCAGAAGCACCTACATTCTTATTTTATTTTTCTTGAAAAAAATCTTTTTTTTTTTTTTACAATTTATAATTTTATTTTCTGTACCAAATGCTTATTTAAATTTCTGTCAATGTAATGCAAAATAAGAGTATAGTCACTTATCATCTCAGTAGAATGAAAAGGCATTATGAACAACAAAATAATAGATAAGATTTTGAAACAGAAAATGCTCAATGGGAAAGAACAACTGGAACAGGGTAAAGGAGAAAAGATGGAAGGAAAACACACACACACACACACAAGATAGCTAAGTTAATTGTACTACTCATTCTACTAGTTCATTGAAACGGACAGTTAGTGCTTATATTGCTTGATCTATTTTGCATGCCTATATTTGGTAATTTGAGCAACTATTTGGAAGATGACAATATGCAATATGCAATATAGTATGATGGTTAATTTCCTATCATCTTATTTTGAAATTCTGTATTGTTTTTATTGATTTTTATTGTTCTCTTTAAAATAAAAAAATGAAGTGTATTATTTCACATAATTGGAAATTAAAAATTAAAAAAAAAGCATTTGTGCAGGAAGTTTCTTCCTTCTGGATGCTCAGCAGAAAAGTATAAGCAGAGGTATGGTTACTGCTACTTAAAAACAAAAATGATGTCTTCCCATACTTTTGTGTTCTAATTTCTTTCATCAATGTTTGTGCTTTGTACTGTAGAATTCTCACCTATTTGGGTAAATGTATTACTAGGTACTGTATTTTTTGCAGCCATTGTAAATGGGATTGTTTTCTTGATTTATATTTATCTCCTTATAATTTAAATTGCATTTATTTTAGAAATGTAGAACACTGCTTCATGTGCTTTTTAGTCATTTGTACATTTTTCTTTGAGGAATTTATTCAAGTCTATTGCTAATAATGTTGCCTTGTCAGTCTTTTATTATTCAGTGGTAATGTTCTTTAAATATTTGTATGAGACATACCATTTTCTTGACTCTTCGCCTCATACATTTTTGTTCCATGTTCTTGTTATCCTTTTTCTTTCTTGTGGTGAACTAAATATTTATGTGCATTCTACTTTATTAGTATTCTACTTTATTTTGTAGTATTCTACTTTACTTATTAGTATTTTACTTTATCTCCATCTTGTTTTTGCTTTGAAAACTACATACTTATTTTAGTATTGTTCATGTTATTTAAATTATCAACTATTAATATTGCTTTTAGAGTTATAGTATGTATCCTGAATTTAGAACACTTACCTAGAGATAATGGTATACTACCTTATTTAAAATGCCAAGAATTTTGCAAATATACATTTAAATATATACAACATATGTACTCATAAATGTACAAAATATGTATTCAATACAGCTTCATAATAAATTAAAAAATTAGAAAAAACTTAAAAGAAAATATATAGTGTCCTATTGTAACAAACAACTGTATGTTCTATGTCTTTCTTCTTTTCTAAAATTCAAATTTCCATCTCTTGTCATTTTATTGAAGCCAAAGTACTCCCTTTAACAATTCTTGTAGTGCAGTTTGCTGACCACAAATTTCCTCGGTATTTGTTAACCTAAAGTGTTTTATTTTGTATTCAAAATATTCGAAGTCTGGATACAGACTTACAGTTTGACAGGTTAGTTGCTGTTCTTGTCATCTTTTTCTTTAAATTCAGCATTTTGGAGCTGGCCTTCCATTATTTTCTGGCCTCTATTATTACTGAGAGGTCAACCATCATATATATATTCCTCCCCTGTATAAGATGTTTTCATTTTGTTTTCAAGATTTTCCCACTTCTCTTTGATCTATAAAGTTTGAATATGATATTTTTGAGAGTACTAATCTTACTTCAGGGTAATGGAGCTTCTTGTATCTATAAGATCATATTTTTTGTAAAATTCAGTGACTCAATTTTGTTCCTAGTACCTCAATTTATTTTTGTGTTAAATTATCTTTCTTCTTTCCTCTGGAATACCCATGAAACATATCTTAGAATACTTAATACTATCTTACAGGTAGATGAATTTCTGTTTTTTCAAAAGTACTTTGTTTTTGTCATCATATATGATTTTTAGTTATTTGGTTTCAAGTTTAACGACTTAGCTCCTATCTTCAATGTGCTATTAACCTCATCCTATCAAAAGCATTTTTCTTTTATTAGTCAATAGGAAGCCATAGCTTTAACTACTATTTTGTGTTACTTCTTCACTTATTGTTTTTTCTATAAAAACTATAGTCCTTTATATTAGTCTTTAATGCAGATTAAATATTCCTCCTCCATGAAAATTTCCATGACTATTTTAGACCTTGCACATAATCAAGTACACTATTACACACTGGTATCAGCTCTCCTGTACTCACAGCTGCCACATATGATCATACGATCGCACTGTGTGCAACATGCATGCCCATGTGTGGTGTCCTTACTAATATAACTGTTTCACTGTTTCATCTTTTCTAATTTCAGAGTCTCTGAATTCTTCTGTGCAGCAATCATATATCTTCTGATTTTTCCATGGTGTTGAATGAACCATGAACCTATCACTACTTTTATTGCTCCTTCTACTGCTCTTATTACTCCTTTTTGCCCTGCTAGTACTTTAATTCCTATCCTAAATGATTTGTTAGCATTTCAAATTTCAAATGTTTATTTGTTCCAGGCATAATGCCAAGTATCATATATGTCATAGTAACTAAATTGTAGATTTTAATTGAATTTCATCACTTTTTCTATTCCAAGATCTAATCCAGTACTTCACACTTCATTTGATTCTCATGTTTCCAGAGTAAGTTACAATCTGTGACACTTCCTCATTCTTCCCTTATTCTTTCTGACGTTGACACTTCAAATACTACTGGTTAGGTATTTTGTATAATGTCCTTTGGTTAGGATTTGCCTGACAATTTTTCATGATAAGATTAAATGTACACACTTTTCACAGGAAAAACTGAAAAGTGATATTACACCCTTAGTGGATCATAGCAGTAGGGGGCTGATACTTTTTAACAACTGATATTATATGGAAGTTCACAGATGGGTGTCTGAAATTGTCTCTATTCTTTTTATGAGTACTAAGACAATGTGTCAAGGAATATCTTCACAAATGTATTGTGTCTCTCGTGTGCATATAGATATATGTAAGACAAATTCCTAAAACATAGAATTTCTGGATCTTTTGACAGATATTACTAAATCACTCACTATAAAATTAGTGTATAATTGCAATTTCATTAGTAATGTTCTCCCCACCAATTCTTGAATATACCATCTTTCCCCCATAGTTTAAATTATGGCTATTTTTGTCCTACTTTGATAATATAAAAAGTTCCACATATTTTTAATCTTTCTTAATATATTACCAGCTTTTTGATGCCCACATTTTTCTCTTGATGTTTCTAAAATAATTTATTCCATATCAAAAGAACTCAGTAAATAGTCATTACATGGGTGTGTAAATAAGGCCAGTATTAGACCTTTAATATCAAGTTTCCTTATTATAGGCACTAGACCACAAGTGAAATAGTGTTTCTAAATAAATAATGGTCTAATATGCAATGAGACAAGATGAAATGTAAATAATTACCCAGGTAGCTCTTAATTAAGAGGTCATCATGAAATAAATTATCACCACCAAATAAATTTGAGATCAGGGATCTATAAAGGTTAAAAACAATCCCTCCTATAGAGTTTGTAGGTTCAAGACTTTTCTTGGAGGGGTTGGGGTTGCTTAGGGAGGATATAATGTCCTAGCCGTTACAAATGCATTTTATATATCTTCTCAATGTAACAAGATATTACATGTAGAAATAAAGTTGAATAACTCTGAACCAAGTTTCACATTATTAAAGAAAGAAAGCATCCAACTGCTGACACATTTAAATGATTTTGTTCTTACCAGTAGTTGAGAAGATTGTTCTAGCAGGTAAGTGGTTGTCTTTTATAATTCTGTCTCGAGGAACTTGCCCTTAATGTGAGCTGTTTGGGAAGATTAAAATTTGATGTTCAGAACTACTTGCCAAGACCAGATTCTCATGCAACACAGCTTGTTCACTTCAAAGCTACCACATGGCAGAGACTGCTTGAGAAAGCCACCATGTTCACTGGGCGTGCTCTCAATCTCTTACAATTTACTAGACCCTAAGAGAGGACAGGCTGAGCTTTTTCGTTAGAGCACACATCAGAATCCTTATGGATAACTAAGCCATTTGTAAACCTTATAAAAAGGAATTGGGAGAAACAATTAAAGACAATCTATTAACTGGAGAATTACTCATCAGCATTTTTGTTTTCCAGGAATCTTTCATTATTTAAGACTCACTACTTAAGAAATTACCTATAAATAGCTATATTCCAGAGTATCACTTTAAAAGGAAGAAGGTATTGCTTATGAGTAATAATAATTGTTTCCATATATGTAAGTAGCTCATCTCAGAACCTTCACAATTATAACTTCACTTGTCCTTCAGGGACTGTTTGTTAACAATCCTACTCTGTTACTCGAAAAAAAATTTTCAAACAACACTTTCCTGATTATATTTGAAAATACAGGCAATAATTCTCAGCAAGAGTTTTACCTGGGTCTTCAGATACTATCAAATTTTGATGGATCTCCAAAGGCTTTAACTAAGCTCAATTATAACTAATTTTTGGAAATCTATCACCCCCATATTTTTATCTGCTTTTAAACTGAACAAAAAAATTGAATCAATCATTAAGCAATAATAATTGGTCTGAACAAAAATATTGAATCAATCATTAAGCAATTTTGGCTGATGTATACGTTCCCTTTTGGTATAGGATACTAAAATCTGAAAAGCTGTCTTAGAAAGTTTATCTCAATAGGTCCAGATTTTTGGCACAATCTAGACACAACCACAGAGACAACTCTATATGGAAAACTCAAACTCACCATTTCCCTCAAAAACAGTTTTAGCCTGGATGGTCCAAATAACAACTTCAATATTTGAACTTTACAGTGCCTCTCTCCCCGATGATATTCTAATTTATAAAATGTCTTCTCTTTATTCTGTTCCTGAATTTCTCTTTATTGATGGAAAGTTGCACATGAAAAACATTTTTACTGTCTAAACAAAATCATGAACTAGAAGAAATGAACAGTTTAGTTGTGTGGATTTTAAATATTTGAAAGCTTATAACTACCACTCAGAGCAGTAAAGCTATTTAAATCTCTAAATATAGTAATGAGCAATAAACACACAGTTTGATACTTAATAACCCATATGTACTCTCATTTAAAGTGATTGCATCATAATGAGTTTTGCCTCATAGCGGAAAAAACCTGTCTAAATATATGTCATTCATATTTCAGATTAAAGTCAGAGTTCTGCACGGGAAGGCTAGTGAGACTAGAAACCCTCTGGGAACATTCTGTTGTGGGAAATATTGTCATTATTAAATGATCTTCACTCAGTCTGAGCTATGGCGAGCAGGTCAAGAAGATGCACTGCTTGTGTGTATTATTTTCCTATTTGAAGACTACCTGGGCAATCTGCCTAAATCCCAGCAGTTGAAGAGCCTGAGCTGATTTTGAAAAACCTAGCAAATGTCATAGGCTCTCAATCTAAGTGCCGACGGAAGAGTACAGATTTCAGAAGGCAATTCGCTGTCTTAATTTTATACACTTTTACTCACTCATAAAAATAAGCGCTTTTCCAGCCTGTGTTCTCACTGAGAAGCAAGTATTAATTTTGTACAAAGTTTACCTAACAAACAGCTTCATGGATAAAGGAAAGGGCACACATATACCACAAATTTATAGATGAGCTCTCACAGTGAAGAATACCAACCTGCCCCAATTTGAAGAAAGTTTTTCCTCCAAGGAATATAGAGGCACTACTCAAAGCAAGTGATCATTTGTGCTCCCACTTCCTGCCTGTGCTACCACCTCTCTGACACAGAGATAGGGCACAGTGCCCCTGGCAGTGGGAGCTGGCGAGGGATCACCCCTCCTCCACTCCCAGCAAGATGACACAAAGTGTCTTAGTGCTGCATATGTAGCAATTTGTTTAATGTGATTGAATGAGAAAAGTGAGCTATTTCAGCCAAAGAAGATTGATGCGTGTTACACAGGAAGAATCAAGGCCTCTGTGTTCCTTCTTACAGAGCAACTACTGTCAATTCAAGTCCTTCTGGAAAGTTCCTCTTCTTGAAAACGAAACATCAGGGATTCTTACTAAGCATCACTTTCGCGACATTCTACAAACACCTATGGAAGATGAAAAGAAAAATAACATGTGGTCCTGGCTTTCAGGAAGATCATAACCCAAAAGACACGTTTCCACAAATAGCTATAAGGAAATGGACAGGAGAGAAAGTCAAGCCAGCATTTCACCAAAGCTGATAGATTGTTTGAACTTCGCCTAAGAGAGTCTTTTCATGTTGTGATCCTGAAACTTTCTGGTAGGAATAGTAAAATATGATTCTGACTCAAAATAAGATAAAATAATATTCCAATGGGTTATTCATATGTAGAACGTATCTGAGGTTGCATTCTATTCAAGTAAGTGTCCTCCATAAAGGACATTTTATAGTTATTATAAAACACTCTCTGTGCCCACCCCCTACGCAGCTGATTGTTAAAGCTTACTCATTAGCACTGCCTGACACTACCCTTGCTCCCCAGGCATTTGCCGGTGAATATAATCCTGGGCCACTCCACAAAGCCAAGAAAAAATGTGGTCAAAGGACATAAAAAGAATAAAAGCTTAGGGAAATCTGCGTAGTTTAAACCCATTTGATTTTAAGCAATAGAACTCTCCACCCCTTTTCAATCCTTTTAGGAAACAGAATCGTGTCCTGAAATCCAATAACAGGGATGCAATTAGGTCACAGAGATGGATCCCAGTCTGTGCTTTATCTGAGTTTTTGTCAGGATACCTACCTGACTCTTGATGCCTTCTTATCTGCTGCCTGGCTCACAGCTAGCTAAAAGATGCATCATCTATATTAAAGATCTGATTTTTTAAAACTTTACCTTCAGAAGAGAGGCTATTGCTCCTCCCACTCAATTCCAAATGCCATGGAATAAACTGCAGTTGCTCATGAGGTTGTCTGATTCACACTGAATGAATAAATTACACACAAGGAACAGAACTCAACAGTAGCAGTAACCATTCTGAGCAACGCACCATGAGTGACGCTGTTAGCATAGGGAAGTCCTGGTGTGAAGTATCTCAAAGTATCCCTGTGACGACGCAGTTGAGAGCCATGTTCACTAGTTCTGGGGACATACAGGTATCTAAGATTTATAATAAAAATGTTTCAGTATGTCCTGAGAGATATGTAACAAATCCAATTGCTTTCTTCATATTTGGTTTTGGAAATCCAGAGGTAAAACATGTATTTTCACATGTATTTCATGTGTGTTCTTTGTAATTCGATTCACTTTATTTTTATATTTTATGTTTAAGTCTTCATTTATTTTAACCATTTTTTTCTTTTGACTTACTGTGCATCTATCTTAATTAATTATGAGAGACATAATAACAATTTTAAGTTTAGAAAAACATTTATATCTTTATCTCAGTTAAAATATTGATTAGCCAGGTGTGGTGATGCATACTTGTAATCTCAGCACTTGGGAGACTGAGGCAGGAGGATTGCCACAAACCTGGGCTACATAGTGAGACCCTGTCTTAAAAAAAAAAAAAAGAAAAAAATATATATATATAGTAATAATTTTAACATAGCACAGCTGTACAATTTTGTTAATCTATAAATGTGAAAACTTTCCCAAGGCTTGCTTAGCA
>RJWM01042051.1:0-14572 GCA_004363535.1 Dasyprocta punctata | reverse complement strand
GTGACCCTACCTCAAAAAAAAAAAAAAAAAAACACCTAGGGCTGCTGGGAGTTTGGCTCAGCAGTTTAAGCGCCTATCTGGCAGGGGCGAGGCTGTGAGTTCGATCCCCGGTGCCACAAAAGAAAAAAAAAAGTGAGCTCAAGGCCAGCCTGAACTGCATTAGTGAGAACCTGTCTCAAAAAGACAAAAAAAAAAAAAAAAAAGAAAGAACAGATTGCAGGGAGATGAAGGAGGGACAATCTCAGGTCACATTAACCACTCTCGGGTCCTTTCGTGTGCACCAAGCTGTGAGCTACGGTGGGAAGAGCCCTGTGCTGGGAGCCAGGAGTCACAGGCTCTAGTGCACCGATGCTGCTCGCTGGCACTGATGTGTCGTGCGACCTTGGGCAAAGCCACTTCGGATCTGTGATGGCTAAAAAACTCTCTGTCGGGAGCCCTAAAAGCCCACAGGACTATGGATATCGAGCGCCCATTAATGCACAAAGGCCTGCACTCACTGAGGGACGGAAGGGGCTTTGGCACCCTGTGGACCAGGCGCCTGGCAGTCATCGCCTGTCGTCTGCGTAGCTCCTGGGCCCCCGGACCCGGACCTGCAAGAGTTCTCCCCACGCGTTCCCTTGGGGTGCATGCTAGGGGCGGCCTGTGGTACAGGAAGCGTCCACTAGGGGGAGCCAGGGCCGCGCTGCGATCTCAGGCTGCAGAAAGCGCGCAACCTCCTCGATTCTGGGGCTTTTCTTTTTTTTTTTTTTTTTTTTTTTTTTTTTTTTGCGGCACCGGGGATTAAACTCACAACCTCGCGCCTGCCAGGGCAAGCACTTTAAGGCACTGAGCCAAACTCCCGGCCCTGGTTTTTTGAGGCAGGGTCGCACTATGTAGCTCAGGCCGGCCTTGTGCTCGCGTTGTAGCCCAAGCCGGCCTCAAACCCACAACGCTCCGCCTACCTCAGCCTCCCGAGTGCTGGGATTCTGGGGCTTTTCGATGCCAATTGCTTCGGAAAGCCTGGCCCCGGCTGCCCTCCGTACAGGGTCTGGCAGGCTTAGCGAAGTCTCTGCGCTTGGCATCCTTTTGATTGGATATCATCCTAAATCAAAGGCAGCTTGGAACCCACGGCTATGCTGGCAACTCGCAGAGCCCTGTTGTTTTGTTTTATTTTTGGTTTTTGTGGTACTTGGGTTTGAACTCAGGACCTTGTGCAGGCTAGATCAGCACTCTACCACTAAGCTACATCCCCAGCCCAGACCTGCTGTTTTTTCAGACAGGTTCTCGCTGTGTAGTGCAGGCTGCCTTGAATGTGCAGAGATCTTCCTGCCTCAGCCCTCCCAGGGCTGAGATGATAGGCTACACCACCACACCCAGCTGACCTTTTGCCATTTTGCTCTTGAGCCCTAAGGTTCGACTGCATTCTGTCATCTGCAGCGGCCCCATGCGTCGCTCCTACACCCTCCTCTGTCCTGGTGGTGAGATGTGCTTGTTTCTCTCTCCTCACCTCCGCCCCGAAAAGCTTCCTGTACTTGGCCCGAGCCGTGCAGACCACGCCATGCCCACCTGTTCCTCCTACCCTTCCTCTCCCTTCCCAAGTCGCTTCTGGGGCTGGGCAGCGGAGTGAGTTTTGGAGAAAGGGAGGAGCCCTGTGTCGGGCCTGCAGGGTCAGGTGGGATGGACAGCGGGCCGCGGGAGGCTGCCCCGTGCCTCGACTCCCACGGGGTTTCCCTGCAGCAGCTGAAGGGTCGCCTCTGTCCTGGCTTATTCCCTGGCCTCGCTGGTGTTACTCGGTTATCTCCCAAAAACCTCTCGGACGCCTGGGTTAGCTGAGCTCCTGCACTCTCCCGGCCAGAAGAAGCCAAGAGGTAAGAAAGCACCAACACACATGCAATCCCAGCACTAGGGAGGCTGAGGCAGGAGGATTGCCATGAGCTCGAGACCAGCATGGGCTACCTAATCAGGCCCTGTCTGAAAAACTTTTTAAAAAGAAATGTAACAAAGCCTCCCAAGTGTGGGGCTCACAGGTATGCAGCACCACCCCCAGCCAGGATACCCCCACTTAACTTTCTTCAGACAGAGCAAACTGTTAATTTATTTTATTTCCCTTCCATTTGGGAGCACGGGAAGGAGCTGGGGGGTGCTGGCTCTTGGATACAGGAAGTGACACCATTATTGCCAATGAGTCAGGGGCATGGCTGGACACCGAACTTGGGTTCCCAGCCCCACCCCGATTCCATTCTTTCCCTCAGTCTAGTGACTTACTGGCTACTGGAAGAGTCTGTTTTTCTGGACTTTATAAATGTTTTACATGCCAAATTCTTGACTGTTCAATAGCAAATCTAACGCACCATGCTTCTGGGCTTCATATTTGTTCCTGTCGCTGTTTCCTGTAAAAATAAGAGATATTTTTCTGTTGTTTCTAGATAGGTTTATCGAAAACACTAAGACTCAGGGGAGGCTAATGACCTACGCTCTTGAGATTAGATCTCGAAGGTAGGAATTGTGTTTTTATTGTTGGTTTTCGGAGACAGGGTCTCACTGTGTGAGTTCAGGCTGGGCTTGAACTCACTATGTTTACCCTCGAACTTGCAGCAATCCTCTTGCCTCAGCCTTCCCTTTCCTGAGATCACAGGTGTGTGCCACCACACCAGGCTCAGAGTTGTACTTTTAAATCATCTGTTGGTGTTTCAGGTTTTAATTTTTTCATGAGTCTCTGTACCATTAGGTGCTGAAATGTATTTTCTTACCTTTTTAGTCAGAGATTCCAGTCTCTTCCAAACCAGGGTCGTGCTCCCTAGAGATATTGGCTAGTCTCTGAGAAAGCAGATTTTAACTTTATCCCTTGGCAGAGAGAACGGAGTCATTGTGCATGGGCCAGAATATTCTTTCTGCCAGAGCTCCCCATCTGGAAGAAAGAGTTTCAGAGTTTCTAGGCGGACTGCCCAAAGAGGAGGAAGGGAAGGGGTGGACCTTAAGCTCTATAGTCTGAGAAGAAAATCAGACTGCAGGCCTGAACTAGCAACCCAGCGTTGCCGTATCTTTCTCTCCTCCTAATCCTTGGTCATGGTTTCTTTTCTTTTTCTTTTGGTCTCATTATGGAGCCCAGGCTGGCCTTGAACTCTCAGTGATCCTCCTGCCTCAGCCTCCCAAGTGTGGGGCTCACAGGTGTGCACCACCACACCCAGTCAGGATTCCCCCCATTCCTTTATCTTTCACATATGTTTATCTCCCCTACCTGTCCCACCTCTGAATTTTCCTTCCATTCTTTGCTCTTCATGTCCTTCCTTTTAATGCAGAATTCCCTCTATGAATGACTCTTAGATTGTTTCTTAATATGCCTCAGAAAAAATACAATTGCAGAGTTGAAAGGAGTTTTCTCATCTCCTGTCATCTACGGGACTGTGGTGGTGGTACAGGGAGACTCCCCAGGTCCCTAGAGCCTCTCAAACTCACAGCAATCCTCCTGCCTCATCCTCTGAGTGCTAGAATGACAACGTGTGCCACCATGCCTGGCTAAATTTAAACATTGCATTACAGTTGTTATGGATTACAAACTGGTGGTCAACTTAGCACCAGTTGAATTAATTCAGCTGGTGTTGAGTTAAAGATGCTCCACCTGAAGAAAGTTGCCAGCATAAATAGGGACATGAAGAAGAAGAGCCGGGCGTTGTGGGTTCTTCCAAGAGTTGCTGTTGGAGCCGCTGGTTCTCCTGGAGGTGCTTGTCATGCTGGCTTCGCCAATATGGACTCGGCCATTATCGTCGGAGGAGCTCGGGGCCTCGTCGGTGAGAGTGGCCGTGGTTCACATTGCGGGAGCCCTGCTCCTCACATTGTGCATCGCTTCCTGGCTCCGGAGGGGAGGCTGTGTGCCGGAGAAGCTTGTCACGCTGGGCTTCCTGACCTGTGCTCAACTGTTCTCCATCGTCGGAGGAGCGCGGGACCTCGTCGCCGTTGGGGATGGCTGTGGTGCTCTTCGGGGCAGCCCCGCTTCTTCTTTTGAGCATGACTTCTCGGCTCCTACGTAGAACCCGCAACCCACTGCACAGCTCCTTCACCCTGCTGGCATAGACTTTCTGGTTCCACCGCTGACCTGTGGCCTTCCCAGCACAGAACCGTAAAGAAACTGGCGTGAGCCCTTATTGGGGGCTCTTAGATTCCCAGTTGGTACTGTGGGAGGCATTGTCATGCATTTGGGTCTCTGGTGGGACTCTTGCATGACATTGCTGTGGGATCCAGGCCCTCGGCTATCCTGGGTCTTAGTGTTGTGGACAGATTCTCCTGCACTTTCTTGTGTAATCTTTTGGGTGACTATTATAAAATAACATTACAAACGCTGTGTCCTGTAGCAGTTGTTCTCCATGTAACCCCTGACTACAACAACAGTCAAATATATCTTGCTGTGGATTCCCCTCAAAATCCCACCCCTGTGCCCAGCACACTTATCCCATTGTTCTTGCCCCTTCTGAAGTGGCACTGGTGTGCTTTATGTGAGCGTCTTTGCTTGTTTTGCCACGGCTGCCTTGACCGCCACAGCAACTGCTTCAAAACCTGTCCCTTTGGAGGCTGAGGCAGGAGGATCATTGTGAGTTTGAGACCAGCCTGGGGTACAAAGTGAGTTCAAGGCCAACCTGCACTGCATAGTGAGACCCTGTCTCAAAAAATAGGGCCGGGGATGTAGCTCAAAGGCGAGGTTATAAGTTCCATCCCTGGAACCAAACACCAAACAAACCAAAACAACCCAAAACAACCTGTCCCTTTCACAGTCGCTGACTCTGGGGTGCACCCCCAAGTCCCCTGTGCCAGATCTGGGGAAACAGGCGGGCGAGGACATGGCATCATGGTCTGATGAGCTACTTCTGTGCTGGGCGACAGCGGTATTCACTGTGCGTGGCTCGGGACTGCACCTAAGACCTTTGTGCTGAGCTACGGCCCCAGCCCTTTTTAAATTTTGACCTAGGCTCTCACTAAGTTGCTACCTTGCATAGGCCAGGTTTAAACTTCAGATCCTCCTACCTCAGTCTCCCAGAGTACATCTCTACGCTCAGCTTCACCAGATTTTTTCGTTGTTGTAGTTATTGTTGGTTTTTTGGTTTTGTTTTTTAAATTTTTAGTGCTGAGGGCACAGGGCCTCCTGCTTGCTAGAGCTCTACTACTGAGCTAAAGCCCCAGTACAAGGTTTTTGGGTTTTGTCTTTTTTGTCTTGTTTTGTTTTTATTATTGTTAAAACAGAGTCTCAATACACAGTTCAGGAGGGCTTTGTACTCACTTTAGTTTAGGGTGGCTTGGAACTCATGGTGATCCTCCTGTCTCAGCCTCCTGAGTGCTGGGATTACAGGTGTGTACCACCACACTTGGCTCATGTAAAACTTTCTGGTGTTGCATATATAAAATCAAACTACCCAACCTCGTTTATTTAGCGAACATTATTTACCACATCATAGGCAGTGCTCTAACTCCTGGGGATATAAAGACGACAGAGACGCGGTTCTGACCCACAAGCAGCTCGCATTTGGCAGGGAAGAGCGAGAATTACAGAAAAGATGGCGGAAGAACTCGGGAGTCATGAGGGCAGGAAGCTTGGGTGCACTGTGGTGCAAAGGAGAGCGTGACAGGTCACTGGGAGGGCCCAGGGGGCCACAGGGTTTGAAGCAATCACTAGGAACCCACAAGACCTCTGAGAGGAACGTGTGAAATCCTAGGTATGGGGAAAGGCACAGCAGTGAAAACTGGGTGCGGTGGTGCTCACCTGAAATCCCAGCACTCGGGAGGCTGAAGCAGGAGACTCGTTATGGGTTTGAGGTTGGCCTGGACTACACAGTGAGTTCAAGACCAGCTAGCCATGCCAGAAGAAAGAAAGAAAGAAAGAAAGAAAGAAAGAAAGAAAGAAAGAAAGAAAGAAAGAAAGAAAGAAAGAAAGAGAGAAAGACATACTAGTGTCAAAACTCTTAGGATAGCCAGAGTTTTCTAAATGTCTGACCTGTCACCCCCATACCAATGCACAAAGCTAGCTACCTTAGCACACTCTCTCCCCTCTTTGTCTGGCTGGCCTTTCTTTCTTTCCTTCTTTATTATCTTCTATTTTGAGACAGTCTCTTGCTAAGGCTGGCCCTGAACTTGCAGTCCTCCTGCCTCAGCCTCCCAAAGTGCTGGGATCACAGGCGCTTACCAGTGTGCTACACTTCACTCTGTTTCTGAAGACCCGATTGTGACAGATTCCTTCCTCTGCTGATGTAAGGTTTGCTTCTTCTTTTTCACCTAGTGAGTCTCGTGTGCCCTCTGCCATATCACAGGACGAGCCCACAGCCTTTCTGAGCTGTCAGACCCGGACGACCTGCCTAGATCTGACAGTTTGCTATTTGAGGACAGCTGTTAATTATCACCTCAGTCTTCTCTGTCTTATGTTTATTGTTTCTGTTTTTTTAATTTTTAAAAAATTTTTATTTTTTGCTTTTCTGAGACAGGGTCTCACTATGCAAGTCAGGCTGCCGTTGAGTTTACTATGTAACCCAGGCTGGGCTTGAACTCCAAGCGATCCTCCTGCCTCAGCTTCCCAAGCACTGGGATTATAGGTGTGTGCCACCATATGTGCCTCCCATACTAAGGGTTTCTAAACTTCACCAAATGCTTTCTCTTCTCGTCAAGCTACGGAATCATTTCCCAGCAGGATATCTCACTGAGCACACGTTAGTTCCTCAGTGTCATTCTTAACTGGTACGGGCAGAGTGAGTCAGCTCACTATAATAAAGCGAGTTTATTATCTCTCCGTCTTCCCATAAACCTGTGACTGAACTGGGTTGGATGAGGGAGGCCTAAGCTTTTTCCACTGAAAATGCCGTCAGACCTGTCCTGCTTCTGCCAGTACAGTGGATTTTTTTTTTTCAACCTAAATGTAGGCTGTTATCCATGTTGAACCTCACCTTGATGCTGGCACTTGATTCCATCGGGTTAATTTGCCACATTGTAAACATATCCCAAAACATTGCACTGCACCCAGAAAGATACACTGTACAATTATTTGTTTGTCCATGAAAAAATAAAATGTTTTATATCTTAAAAAAGGATTATGTGAAATCTTGCTTTTATCATCTAACCTACTACTCATTTTGTAGATGTTTGCTGGGGGCTGGGGAATGTAGCTCAGCAGCAAAGTGTCTACTTGGCATGTGTATGGTCCTGAGTTCAATTTCTGGTACTAAAAAACAAAAAAAAAAGTTTGCTGAAGTCGAATGTGGTGGTACACACCTGTACTCCTAGCACTCTGGCACGCTGAGGCAGGAGGATCTCAAGTATGAGCCTGGCCTGAGCAATTTAGGAAACCTTTGCCTCAAAATAAAAATAAAAAATGAAAAAGGGATGTAGCTCTTTGATAAGGCCCTGAGTTTAATCCACAAGTACAGCAAAAAAAAAAAAAAAAAAAAAAAGTTGTTTCAGGCATAATGCAGGCCTGGAATCCCAGCACTCAAGGGGTTGAGGCAGAGGATGACTGTGAGCTCAAGATCAGACTGAACCATATAGCAAGCTCCTATTTGAAAAAAAACAAAAAAGTTTGCTAGGATAGCAAGGATCCTCTTGTTGAGGATGTGAATCTATTACTGGTACTATCTGATTTTTTTTTCTTTTTTCAGTAGTGCTGGGGCTCGAACCCAGGGCCTTCAAGCACTTTGCCAAGTTTTGTTTTTGTTTTTTTAACTGATGCTAAGGCTGCAGCACATGGACTTCTGCATGCTAAGCAGGTGGTACCAGTGAGCTTCACTCACAGTCCTGTTTCCATTTGTTTATTTTGAGACAGGGTCTCACTCAATCGTCTAGGCTGGTCTTGAACTTTGGATCGTTCCACTTCAGCTTCCCAAGAGAGAATTTCAAAAGGGCAGGAAAAGTTAAAGTAACAACCCTAGGTTACATGGCCAGCTTTGGGGAATTCACTTCTCTCTCTCTCTCTCTCTTTTTTTTTTGGCACCAGGGATTGAACTCACAACCTTGCACCTGTCAGACAGGCACTTAAGTCACTGAGTCAAACTCCTGGCCCTGGTTTTTTGAGGCAGGGTCACACTGTGTAGCTCAGGCCAGCTTTGCACTCACGTTGTAGCCCAAGCCGGCCTCGAACTCACAACGCTCCTCCTATCTCAGCCTCCCGAGTGCTGGGATTAAAGGCGTGCACCACCACGCCCGGTTCCTGTCGCTGGTTTTGAGACTGGGTTCAAGCTTGGAATCTTCCTGTTTCAGCCTCCTGAGTACTGGGATGACCAGCCAGCTGTGTTCTGCTCTGTTTTCCCACTGCCTTGGGGCAGAGGAATCCTAGGCTCTGTGGCTGCCTGGGGAATGAGTGAGGGCTCAGAGACAAAGGCAAGGGACCGAGAGGGGCTTTATTTCCGAGGTCTTCGTTTTGGGGAACTGTTTTCTGAGGTAACCTCACTTTCCAAGCTGACTTCTTAGCGCTCTCTCTGTCTCTTTACCTGCCCTCTAACCTACTGCCGGCCTACTGCGAAAGCCAGACCTTCCTTGGCACAGCAGGACTACACAGCTTTCGTTGTTTGTTTGTTCGTTTGTTTATTTGTGAGAGACAGGGTCTTGCTGTGTAGCTCAGGCCGGCCTTGCACTCACATTGTAGCCCAAGCTGGCCTCGAACTCACAACGCTCCTCCTACCTCAGCCACCTGAGTGCTGGGATTAAAGGCGTGTGCCACCATGCCCAGCTCCAATTACACAGTTTTGAAGGTGAGCCATGCGCACAGCTGTGTGTAAAGGAATCGCCCTCTCTGCGGAGTCCCCACCCCTTGCTGTCCGCTGACCCTCCCTCTGGCAATTCTGAGTGGGGCCTTGTGATTCCCACCCCTCATGATGTCCCCTTCTCTCTCCCTGTGGAAGCCCCAGGTCTCAGTATTTCCCTAGGTCCTTCTGTTCCAATTTAGGCTTTGGTGCAGTTTCCCCTCTGGCTCTTGCTGCTCTCCCCTGCCTAGCAGACAACTGCTTTTAGGTTGGCTGTTGCATATAACTCTGCCTCCATCTTTTTCGTTGCTTTGTAGTATTCCATTACCTATGAACCAGTGGGATGAGCTCAACAGATAAGATTCCAGGGTCCTGTGCAGGGCGAGGGAAGAATTGCAAGCATACATCGAATGGTGAAAGCAAAGAAGCTGCATTTATTGAAGATAAGGGGAAAACGTACTCAGGGCTGATGCCTGCCAGTAGAAACAAGTATGTAGCACAAACAGCAAAGTGATGCTGGGCTGGCAGGAAAGGTGAGAAACCCACAGATAAATCAGGCTTCTGGGTTTCTAGGGCAGCGCACGCCTGCGGAGTCCATCTCTAGGTAAAATGAACGCGACTGGTGGACAGAGCTCTGTCATCCTGACTTAGGGACAGGATTGGTTACAAGAGTTCCGAGTCATTCTGAGCTGGGGCCTCCGAAGTTCACTAGCGGGGTCGTCCCTTTGGACGTTGCCCAAACTCTGGTGGGTGAAGGGGCATGGTCTCCCCTCCCCCACTGTGCTAACTGGACACTGAGCTGATGTATTTTTCTTTTCGATTTTTTTTTTTTTTTTTTTTTTGCGGCACCGGGGATTGAACCCACAACCTTGCACCTGCCAGAGCAGGCGCTTAAGGCACTGAGCCAAACTCCCAGCCCTACTTTTTTTGAGGCAGGGTCGCACTATGTAGCTCAGGCCGGCCTTGTGCTCGCGTTGTAGCCCAAGCCGGCCTCTAACTCACAACACTCCGCCTACCTCAGCCTCCCGAGTGCTGGGATTAAAGGCGTGCGCCACCACACCCGGCTCTTTTCGATTTTTGAGACAGGGGGCTCCCAATATAGTTCAGGCTGACTCTGAGCTCACTGTGTAGCCCAGGCTGGCCGCAAACCTGTGGCAATCTTCCTGCCTCAGCCTCCTGAGTGCTGAGGTCACAGGTAAGTGCCACCACACCTGGCTTCTCTCCAGGCTCATTTGCTCAACTCTGCCCGGCCCTGCATTTGAGATACAGACCTCGACTTAGTAAATTTGCCACCATCCGAAGCCACCCTCCCCTGCAGTAACAGTATAAGTGCATCCACACAGCTGAGAAGTTGGACTCACACTTTTTTTTTTCCAGTACCAAGGACTGAGCCCAGGGCTTGGGGTATGCTAGGGAAAGCTGTATTTGAGTTACATCCTTAGCTGTGGTTTTTGTTTGTTTGTTTGTTTGAGACCAGGTCTCACTAGTTTGCCAGCTGGCCTCCAATTTGTAGTCCTCCTGCCTCAGTCTCTGGAGGGGTAGGGTTACTGGCATGAGCCACCACACCTAGCTTGTCCTTATCAATTTCTTTTTTCTTTCTTTCTTTCTTTTTTTTTTTTTGCAGCACCGGGGATTGAACTCACAGCCTCACGCCTTCCAGACAGGCGCTTAAGTCACAACTCCCAGCCCTGGTTCTTTGAGGTAGGGTCGCACTATGTAGCTCAGGCCAGCCTGTTCTTATCAATTTCTAAGCGTGACTCCCAGGTACTTAAGGCCCTGGTCTCTGTCTTAATCCCTACTCCCTTAGTCTGTGGCCTAGTACATCAGCAGCTCTGCCTTTGAAAAGGGCCTGGGGGGCCCGGGAAAACAAAAACAAAATGAACAAAACAAACCAAACCCACTTTCTAGATTGCCTCAGTCTGTGCTGAGAGAAAAGCCTGCGTGGATCATGGGGTGGGGGACATAAGTCATGCTTGTCCTGGGCAGAGGCAGTCTAGCCCTCTCTGGCCTCTGGGCCGCAGCCCCCTTTTCCCTGTACCTTGGAGCTCTGTGCAATTCAGGCGGTGCCTGAGATCAGTGTAGGCAAACGCTACTCAGCAGGCATCTACTCAGCCCAGCAATGTGTAGACAGAGTGCTGGGCTGTGTTGCCAGAGTCCCACATCCTCAAGACCCATGTTTTACAACTCACTATAAAATCAACATGGTGGTACACTTCTGTCATCCCCGTACTCGGGAGGCTGAGGAAGGAGGATCACCTTGAGTTTGAGGCCAACCTGGGCTCCATAATGAGCACAAGGCCAGCCTAGACTATAGAGTGAAACCCTGCCTCCAAAAAACACATGAGCACCCCCTACATGAGCACCCCCATCACCAGCCACTGAAGTGCACCAAGCCCCTTGCAAGCTGCTAGAGGAGAAAGAGACAGGGATGGGCCCAGCAGGTGCTGCTCCCTGGGGTTTGGTGTTTGAAGGAAACAATCCCGACCAGAGAGAGAAACGGCTTCCCAGTCGGGGTTGCCGCCAAGGGAGGCGCCTTCCCGAGCAGCTGGTGAGCCCCACACCTGGACACCTTGTCTGCTTGTCTGGAAAGGAGGCAGGAGGGGAAGTTAGAGGACAAAGAGCAGCAGGGACAAGTTCCAAGGCCCATGACTACGTGCGCACAGGTGTGTGTGTGTGTGTGTGTGTGTGATGTACCAATTCCTGCTGTTTCTTGGCAGCTCTTCTGAAAATTGTGAGGACAGCTGGTGGTGGCAAAAATCACTGACATCACTGTGGCCACAGCCACTTCCAGCCTGTAGGTGGCCAGGCACGGGAGCCACTGCAGATGGCAAATTGCTGTGGACTCTTCTGCCTTTCTTTCTCTGTCTTGGTCGTTTAATAACGTTAGGTTATCATTGGGGTTTTTTTCCCCAATCAATCAATCTTCCTTTCTTTTTTCTTTTTTCAGACAGGGTCTTGTTGTGTCGTTCAGGCTGGCCTTGAATTCACTACATAGCCCAGGCTGGCTTTTGAACTCACAGTGATCCTCCTGCCTCAGCCTCACAAGTGCTGGGATTACAGGTGTGCAGCCACCACACCAGGCTCCCGTGTTTTGCAAATTTAAGGTAGGGAGAAAGGAAGAGAGAGGTTTATACTCCAAGAGCAATGAATAAGCAAGCCACATCCTCCACATTAACTAGATAGATTTTTTTTTTGTCGGTACTGGGGTTCAAACTCACAACCTCGAACCTGCCAAGCAGGCGCTTAAGCCACTGAGCCAAACTCCCAGTCCTATTTTTTTCAGGACAGGGTCTCACTATGTAGTTCAGTCTGGCCTTGCTCACATTGTAGCCCAATTCGGCCTTGAACTCACAAAGCTCCACCTACTTCAGCCTCCCGAGCGCTGGGATCAAAGGCATGCGCCACCACGCCCGGCTTAACCGGACAGATTTTTTTACATCATGGAAACCCTTGAACCAGAGACCTGGTCCACAGAGAGACACAGCTTCTGGTTTTAGATCTGCTCCAGCTTCGGCAAGCTTTAGAAATTCAGGACCGCCTTTAATCCCAGCACTCGGGAGACTGAGACAGGAGGAGCGTTGTGAGTTCGAGGCTGGTTTAGGCTATAACGCGAGTGCCAAGGCCGGCCTGAACTACACAGTGCGACCCTGCCTCAAAAAAATCAGGGCCGGGAGTTTGGCTTAATGACTTAAGTGCCTGTCTGACAGGCACGAGGTTGTGAGTTCAATCCCCGGTACCGCCCCCCCCAAAAAATTCACGACCTATCTGTACATCCAGTTCTTTTTTTTTTTTTTATTTGTGTGGTGAGAGTAACACATTTTTGTGTCTCAGTGATGTTGTGAAAAAGGCCAGGAATAATAAAAGCTAGGAAATAATTCCCTGTAGAGATTTATTGGATTGTTTCTAATAATTTCTCAGACTGCTTAGACAAGTCAAAGACTGAACGGCCTGGCCTGCCACCTCTAGATGGATGCCAGGCGTTGCCAAGGGGCTGCTCTGGAGGGGTTTCCTCCTGTAGGGACAGAGACAGAAATTCTGGCCGTGGGCACAACAAGGTCAAAATAGGACTTCACTGTTCTCCAACCTCTGGTTCTCAATAGACCCCACTGGAACACTTGGCTTGGACATAAAGCCAGGTTGTTAGAATGTGGGTCAGTTCTAGTGAAGAACATACCAATGAAGAAAGATGGATAATATAAACAGAAAACAATGACTGTTGTTTTGTTTTGTTTTGTTTTGAGACAGGGTCTCGCTATATAGTCCAAGCTGGCCTTGAATTCACCTTGGAACCCAGGCTGGCCTCTAACTTGCAATCCTTCTGCCTCAGCCTCTGAAGTGCTGGGATTTCAAGTATGCACCACCAAGCCTGGCTCTTTGTCTGTTTGTTGGTTGGTTTATTTATTTATTTATTGAGAGAGGATCTCACTACGTTGCTAAAATGTCCAGGTCGTGCTCAAACTTGTGATCCTTCTGCATCAGCCTCCCAAAGTGCTGGGTTGTAGGGGGCACCACCATGACTGGCTTGTCTCAGTCTACTTCTGATTTTCACTGGATAAACCTATATACATCAGAGGAAAGGGCCACAGGTGTTCAAGTTGTAAAAAATAAACCATAATCTGTATCTTCAGGCTTTATAGAGTATTCAAGGTGAACATGGCAAATAGATGCAAACAGAACAGTAAAAAAATCTAGGGCTGGTGATGTAGCTCAGTGGCACAAGTGCCTGCCTGGCAAGTGCAAGGTCCTGAGTTCAATTCCCAGTACAAAACAAACAAAACCCCACAAAAATCCAGAGAAAGAAAGGAGAAAAGATGAAATGTACAGAATATAACCATGGAAATAAAAGTATAGGCTGCACATCCAAGGAACAAACACACATACCCTTCAGGAAAATTATGCAGTTTATCAGGGGAAAAGGTAAAAAATGAAGATAGAAATATAGATCAGAAAAGAAAGGTTTTTTTGTTTTGTTTTGTTTTTTTGTTTTTTTCAGACAGGGTCTTGCTATGTAATTCAGGCTGGCCTTGAACTCCCAGGCATCCTGCTACCATGTCTGGCTATAAACACCTCTGTTTTTTGGTGGTGGTACTGGGGATTGAACTCAGGGCATTGTGCATGTTAGGCAAGCAATCTACCACTGAGCTATATCCCCAGCCCAAGAAGGGGTAATTCTCTTATCTTCTCAAACTACTGAATGCAGCCCTCAGTAGATCAAGATTGTGAGAATAGTAATCTTTTTTGTTGTTGTTTACAAAAATTAGTAGAATAATATAAAAACTACCTCTTATATCAGAGCTTCCTCTTATTATCTTCTGCCATACCCACCCCCTGGGTATTCAGTATTTTGTTTTCATTTTGTCTTGTTTTTTTGAGACAGAGTCTCACCAGGTAGTCCAGGCTGGTCTTGAACTCACTATGGAGCTCATGCTGACCTCAAACTTGGTGCTCCTCCTGCCTCAGCCTCCAGAGTGCTAGGATTATAGGCATGTGCCACCACGCCCATTTTATTTTATTTTTTTGAGACAGGGTCTCAGTATGTAGTTCAGACTGGCCTTGAACTCATAGGGATCCTCCTGCCTCAGCCTCCCAAATGTGAAATTACAGACATGCGCCACCCTTCCGGGCTCACATGGTTACAGTTGTTAGTAGTCACTGTCCCAAACACAAGCATCACCCATTTTATTGTATGTACATTATTCTTCAATGAAAGCTTATAGATGCACACACTTACAAAAGGAACTATAAATGTTTAACGAGCAAGTCAGGAGGCGATTGTCCTTATGAAGAACCCGATTACGAATGATAATGGAAGAGACTACATTCCTCTAAGTTATGGTAGAATGTGAGATTCTGTTAGGATACTTCTTTTTTTTTTTTTTTTTTTT
>RJWM01042050.1:0-14574 GCA_004363535.1 Dasyprocta punctata | reverse complement strand
TTTTGTAGCTCAGGCTGGCCTTGTGCTCACGTTGTAACCCAAGCCAGCCTGGAACTCACAATGCTCCTCCTACCTCAGCCTCCTGAGTGCTGAGACTGGAGTTATTTTCATTCAAGGAAGAATCCAGACTCCAAGCAGCTCTAGCAAAAAGAAGTGGGTGTGTGGGATGGCAGTGGGCCAGGAACTGTACCCCCAAACCAGTGTTACCCAGCCTGATGTGCCATGCCCTATAGGATAGAAAAGTGGTTGTGGTTTTAGAACTGGCTTGGGTTGTCCCTAACTCAGAACCTTGGAGATGGATTTGAGTAGTGGCCAAACTCAACTCCTGGGGCTACTCACTGGGTTGGGGGCAGGACACAAACCAACCTTGCTGAAAAGACTATCACAGCAGATTTTGTGCATAACCACCCCCCACTGCAACTTGTTTAAAGTCCCTGGGGATGTTTCCTTGGCCATCCGGCTGTCACTGTTTAAATTGCATAAACACTTGCTGCCCTGTTTCACAGAGTTTGATAGGACTAATGGGTTGATTTACACTCTGTGAAGGAGAATGTGTCCTCCTCTGAGATGTGTCATCCAAACAGTGACAGCATTAGAAATTAACTGGGCAGGTCCATGTTTCTTCATTTCCTAGCAGTGTCCAAGTGACATTTCCTGCCAGTTTGCTTCATGCAGCCTTCCTCAGATGGCCAGAAGTGTGTTTACACGCTTGGGTGTTTGCAGTGTATGTCTAAATCTTCAACAGTGATGTTGACATGTGGTGCAGTCGGAAAAACAAACTTTTAAAGTACATTAAATAATAACAACTCCTTGTTTTTATGTTTGCTTATACTTTGTCAGCATGAGTTTCTGAGACCTTAGGACCTGCTAGTTTCTTCCAGATCCTATCAGTCTTAATGCTATGCATGTATTCTGAGAAATGCATCGTTGGATAATTGTATCATCCTCAAGCAAACATCACGAAGTATGCTTAAACAGAATAAGAACATGATATCATCAGGTGATCTAAGCTTATGGGGCCACCACCATATGTGTGATTTAACACTGATTGAAACCTTATTGTCATGACTGTACTGAAGACAACTACAACCTCTTTCACTAAAACAAAAATTAGAAAAACATCTCCAGCTACAACCTGTATATACTGCTTGCTGTGGAGTCCTTAGATTCTTCTTCCCCCATGCCAGCCCCTGCTTCAAGGCTGAGGGAGCCAGCATTGGTAACCTCAGACTACCACCATCTCCTACTTTCTGCCCAGGCTGTCTCTGTCCAGGGCTGTCGTCCTGGGACCATGCTTCTGCTTTCCCTTTTGAGATGACAGATGGTGGGTTTAAACTGACTTTGTTTTGGGAAGTGTGCAAATGTGAAGAACATGCAGAAGTACTCAAGCAAATTTAAATAGTACCATGCCCCTTCCAGACTGAGCCAAGTGTCTAGTAGGAGCCTGATAAACATTTGCCCAGTGAATGAGTGAAAATGTCAAGTCCTTTAACTGGGACAGGAAAAATGACCACACGGTAGCTGACTTTTTAAATTCTCTATTTTAGCTCATTCTTGCTTTCAGGAAAGCACAGGTGACCATGTTAATTTTTAATACCTAGGAACTTCCAAGTTTTAGCCTGAGGCTAACTAGAAAGATCAGTGACTCTGGAGAGATTTGCCAAAGTGACAGGAGAAAAATCACAGAAGCAGTTTCCGCCCGAGGGTCTGCAGGGAAATCCCCAGACACGGCTGAAATGCCATCAGTGTTACTTCAAAAGTCTCCTTCCCTTGGTTCATTTTTGGAACTCTTTTGTTTGCCTTCTTTACCTGTTCATCCAATTGCTTATGATTCACAGGCTTCCATCACCCCTTGTTATTTTTTTATTTTGGGGTTCATCTGAATCCTCTTGGGACTAGTGTGGATAGCACATTCCTGGTTGTAATATGAAACCTGGGGGTACAAGGGAGGCCAAGAGGGGAACCAGGAGCAAATGAGGGGAAATAGGATAGAAAAAGTTACCTGTCCCCCGTCTGGGCCTCTGAGAACTCTCCCCAAAGTATCAACCCAACCCGCCCACAGGGCAGCACTTGGAGGCGTGTTCCAAGTCCATGTTGTCTCCTGTACGTGCCAGAAGCTCTGCTGACAGCACAGATTCGCACAGCCCCTCCACCATCCCACAGCATCGAGACACCTGGAATTCCTGGATCACTGCCTCACTTGTCCTGCTCAGCAAACCAAGTCTAACCCGATCTGGAGCCTGTTTGGAGCTGCCACCTTTTGGCTGGAATCCTGCCCACTGGAGCTCCCTCCAGCTGCGGCGCAGTGGCTCTTCTCACAGCACCCACTGCAGAGTTCCATTATCCTCCATTTTTCAAGGTCTCTTTAAACTGCCCTTGGCCTTCAGCAGGCTAGTCCTGGGTTCTGAGCTTCCCGTGCATCTCAAACCTGAGTATGGTGGGTGGGTGGGGCTGGGTGTGTACAGGGGGCCATCAGTCCCCCTTTTCTCCATCCTTCTACTCCTGGGGTGGGAGTGGGTGGCAGAACCTCCAGCTTCCTCCCAGCAAGTGAGAAGAGCTGCCACTTCTCTGCTCTATGGAACAGAGGGGAGGCAGGCGCTCAGCATGGGGTAGGAAGCTGATTTGTGATTTTGGCATTCTTGGAGTCTGGAGAAGAGAATGGTATTTGGAGCACTCAGCTGTGAGTTTTGGTCCTGCTATTTCTTCCTCTTTCCCTACCCTCCCTCCTTTCTTTCCTCTCTCTCTCTCTCTCTCTCTCTCTCTCTCTCTCTCACTTTCTCTGCTTCTCTCTCACTCCTTCTCCCTCTGTCTCTGTCTCTCCCTCTCCCCTCACTGTACCCCCTCTCCCTCTCCTCCTTTCCCCATAGTGTGTGTGTGTGTGTGTGTGTGTGACACCATGTGAGATATTTTGGTCTTTCTGGGGTTCAAGCACACACCTGTGGAACCACAGCTGCTGACCACCTGCTTCTCCAGCTGCTGTAAGGTTGAAAGCCCCAGCTCAGAGCAGCTGGGTGCACTGAGCCTGCTGCATTTCTATGCTTCCTGAGAGCTTCCTGACAGCAGAACCGCACTCCTGCTTCTTCTAGTCTCAGAAACTGGCAGGCAATTGTCACTCACGTTCCCTTTTGGAGACCAGGAATAACTTGTTTTAAAATGAAAGCAGAGACTGAGAAATGTGGTCAGCACTCTGGGGGTTGTGCCCAGGACAAGGCTGTCTCCATTGGTCCCTGGGACACAGGACTGGACCCCACCATGTGGGTTTCTTGCTTACTGACAAATGGAACAGATGCAAATGGAGGGGAAACAGGTCCTAAAGGCCTGGGGTCTCTGAAGCCTCTCAGGGGGATTTGTATGGGAATCTGAGTTGCAGCAGAAATCATAATTGGAAAACCCTTTGTTACACTAATTACCCCGTCCTGGAGCCGAGCAACAGCTTCCCAGGAAGCTTTTAACATCCTACATTATGGCCACACTGTCATCCCAGGCTCTGCACAGACAGAACTGAAACTCGTCAATTATACATGGTCTTTGAGCGGCCGCGGAATCAGCACCCGGTGGGAAGCTCCTATCGGCAAGCCAGAGCCTCAGACCCACGACCCCTGGGAAAAGCAAGGAACGTGACTCATTTCCCAGGATGCCCCACCTAGCTTCATCCCCCCTCCCCCAGGTGTGCCTCTCCTGGGAGTTACTTGGGTATGAAAATCACATCATCTGCATGGTGAAGGTCACTGTTGGAGGACCTGTGCAGAGCAGGCTGGCTGACAGGGTGAGCACGGCAGAATAGCTCGTTTCTGTGGGTTCCAGGGCCCACGCTGCATCCTGGAGATTAAGCGTTCAGAGGATTCCTGTGGCAAAACCTCACAGAGCATGTAATATACACCCACAATTCACAGATGAAGATGCACAGAAGGGAAATGGGACCCTCCTAAGGTTGTGGAGCAGGGTGCCATGGAGGCCGAGGTACTGTTGCCAGGAAAATGAGAGGGAGGGAGGGAGGAAGGATAGCTTCTCTGTCCTGGTTCTGGGCCAGACATACCCTTTAGCACTTTGAGCCCCAGCACCCATCAGACCTACATGGCCATCTTTCCCTAGAGGTAAAAAGCAAGTAAAAAGATTGGGGCAATCCATCCAGCCAGAGGCCACTTGTGGCAGAACTGGGGATCAAGCCCAGACCCTCATCTCAACTCTCGCCATGCTTGATCCCCAGAGGACCTCAGGCCAAGCCCAGTTCCTCTGGCTGAAGCCTGCTGACACTGTTTTTTTGTTGCTGCTGCAAATTATGCTCTGTCCTGCCAGCCACCTCTGTCTTGGAGGACCAGAACTTGTGCATGCCCTCTGAGCACAGTGGGTAAGACAGGCTGGCTGTCCTTTGGCCTGGCCACGAGGGCCCCAAAGCCCCTGGTGGGGGTGGGATATGCTGAAGGCCAGGACTGAGCCTGATGCTGTCCTAGAAGAGGAAGAAAATCATGGAGGAAGTGGGTGCTAGGGCTGCTTCTGGACAAAGGACTCAGTCTTCCAGAAGAACTATGGCCACCTGGTCATCGGAACAAGCCATTCTCCTGCTTGAAACCTTCAGCTTTTTGCTTTGTTAGTGGTTTCCTGCAGGGCTGTTCATGCCTAAAGCCTCATCTTTTCCCACACCCTTCCCCTGGCAGATCCTCAGTGCCCAGCTCAGGAGAGAAACCTAAGGACCTTCTAGCCCTTCCATCTCCCCATGGTGCTGAAACCAGCTCTACAGGGTACTTTGTCACAACCCTTGGTGTCATCGCCTTGGTGAGGTCACTGTCCAACCTGGCATCCTGGCTATCAGGGGCCCACACACAACCCAGACTCCACAGCTGGAACCCCAGACAACAAGCCCTGCCAAGTGAGGGGACAAGGATAGTGGTTGCAGTTTTGTCTTCAGAACCCCAGTCCATACCCCAAGCAAGGAAGGGGACATTGGGTGGACTGGGATAAGCTGATGAGCCAATGAGAGTTGGGGAGGGAGGCAGGGCATGCAGCTGTCCCTCTGTGTACCTTGTGTTTCACATGGGGCCAAGAGCATGGGTGCAGATGATTATCCTGAGCTGGAGTCCCTGGTGTGGCAGTGGTAGTAGTGGTGTGGAGAGGGTGGTAGTGGTGGTATGTGCCCTGGGTAAAGTGCCCTCTGTGGCCTCCTGGAAATAGACTGCAGATTGGATAAATAATTCAGAAGCTTAACATTTATTTCTGCAGGCAGCTGTACCATCCTGTGCTGTGAGATGCAAAACAGGGAAAGGTGGGCCTGGTCCTGACTACTGCCTCCTACAGGGGCAGCTTTGATTTGGAGAAAGCCTGGTAGCACAAGTTTGTCCAAAGACACTCAGGCTTCTTGGGTCCAGGGTGTACGAGGCTTCTCAGCCAGGGCCCAGGGATAGGGACTGGTGATGGGACAGGAGGCCCAGCCCACCCCAGGTCATCAGGAGGGACTTCTCTGAAGGAGATGACTGGTAGAACACTGGCTGGGGAGGCATCATGAAAAGCAGAGTTGGCAGTCCCTCTGAGCTCTTACTGAGCGCCTGAGCTGGCTCTGTGTACTAAATGTGGGCCTAAACCAACTCATTCTTTCTGTCTAATCTCCTGGTTTGCATAAAATCCTACTATGCTGAGTTTTACAGAGGCTATTTCAGGTGTCCGATGTCACTAGCTTGGGGGGGGGGCAGGGTCAGGCCTTGAATGGGGTCCACACGCCTTAAAGTCAGAGCTCCCTTGGTGATGCCCATGGCCCCTTTTGTCAGTGTCCATCCTTTCCATTGATGCCCAGAGTTGCAGATCAGGAAAGCCCCTGAGGGCTCATCTGGTACCATCCAAGTCCTGATGAGGAAGTTGGAGCTCAAGTCCCTTCAAGGTGAGGAAGAGTCAGAGCTGGGAAGGGGGTCAAGAGGAATTGTCTTCCCAAGACCCTTGAATGCACTGTGTGCGCAAAAGTCCAGGCTACAAGTTTCCTTTGGAGTTGATTCCTGTCCCAGATATAACACCTATAGCCCGGGACAGAGGACCCTCAAGTCTTTGCAGAAGACCCAGAGCTCAGGAGAGGGGCCTCCATTGGCCTCTGCAGATCCAGTGGATAAACTTCTGTGGCCCAGAGAAGCAGTGAGATTCCAGATAAAGAAAGCTTAGCCTGTAATCCCAGCCTTCTGCGAGGCTGAGGCAGGAGGATCACAAGTTCAAGTCCCAGCCTGGGCAATTTAATGCCTCAAAATAAAACATAAATAAAACGGCTGGGAATGTAGCTCAGTGTGAAGATCCTTGGTTAAATCCCCAGAACTGTAAAACAAATAAAATAAAACTCCTCAGCTCTTTGGTGCCAAATGTGAATATTAAAAAAAAATAATACTGGGCAGAGAAGGTAGCAGGAGTTGTCTGTGTCCCCACAGCTACCCAGATCTCCATTCACTGTAAGAGCTATCTGTTTTAACAATGTTGACCTGGCTGGCAGGGGTAGGGAGAGAGAGATGTGCTCACCTCCAGGGTAGGTGGTCTCTGGGGAGCCTGCAGTTCTTCAAGCTGTAGAGTTCCAGGCCAAGAGCTCAAGGGCCAAGTGACTAAATCTAGTACAGAAAGGCTCACGTCTTTCAGAATGGAAACAAAATGGAAGTTTCAGGAACGGGACACATGAAGCACTGCGTAGGTGTTTTATGCTGGATATGAGGCAATGGTAGGGGAGAGATCCTTTGGCGGGCTGATGGTCTTAGACCTACCTCCTGGTATCACCGAGCTACACCAGTGGGACTTGCCAGATGTTGTGGATTACTGAGTACTTGGATCTCCCCAAAATTCATATAGTGAAGCCCCCATTGGAGATGGGGCCTTCAGAAGGTGATGATTCTTCAGGGGCTTTCCGGGTCTGATGGTTTGGACATCAAGTTCATGAGATGTTAGTGCTACCACAGGAAGAGACACGAGAGAACTTGCTTCTTTTGCATGTGAGGACTCATCAAGAAGGCGCCATTTACTAGTCAGGAAGAGCCCTAACCAGAATCCAACCATGATTCCACTCTCATCTTGGACCTCTGGAACTATGAGAAATAAATATTTGTTCAGTCAAGTATTTTGTTATCACAGTCCGAGCTGAGTAACATGCCAGATGTCTGGCCTTTGCTAAACTCTGAATCTCCCTGAATCTTAAATGATACATTTAGTTAGGAAAATGCTGCATACTTCCTCATTTGGGTTTTTTTTTTCCCCCAACAGACTATCATACTCCTTTCTTCTGGGGAATGCGTTCTACAGTTGTGTGACTTTGGGGGAACATTTGAACAAAAATTCAAATTTTATGAGAATCAATGGAGTCTGAAAATCCTTGGCACAATGCTGGCCACAGAGAAGCTCCGTAAAAGCATAGGAAATACTAGTACAGTTGTTCTTTTCTCTCTCTCTCTCTCTCTTTTTTTTTTTTTTTTCAGCACCAGGGATCGAACTCACAACCTCACACCTGCCAGACAGGCGCTAGAGCCACCAAGTCAAACCCCTAGCCCTAGTTTTTTGAGGTAGGGTCGCACTATGTAGCCCAGGCTGGCTTTGTACTAGCATTGTAGCCCAAGCTGGCCTCGAACTCACAACCGTCCTCCTACCTCAGCCTCCTGAGTGCTGGGATTAAAGGCGTGGGCCACCACGCCTGGCTTGTTCTTTTCTCTTTACCATCCCTTCCCTGTCTACTACCATAAAGGGTCTGTGACCAGGAGACAGAGAACTAGACCATGATCCCAGGGAGACACAGGCCACCATTTTTCTGCACACGGGAAGGTGCTGAGTGACTTTTGGATTGATGTGAAAGTGGAGGGGAGAGCTCTGAAGTCTAGTCTTGGTTCCACATCCCAGGTACCCTTGAAGGCTGTCTGAACCCCCAGTTTCTCATCCTTCGCCAGAGCAAGGCAATCTCTTTAACTCCTTCCACAAGCTCTGGAACCCACTGCCGGTGGTATTTACTGCCATCCCAGAGCTCCTAGCCTGGGTGTCCACATGGGTGCAGGGAGGGACAACCTCAGGAGGCTCAGCCACCAGTATCATGAAGTTTCAGCCCAGGGGGCCCAGTTTGCTCACTTTGGGGAAGAAGCTGCTCCTGGGCCATGATACAACGCAATCCCAAGCTCTAGGTCCATGATGTGCTCAATTCAGGGGCTGAAAGAAAAGCAAGGCTCTGCAGCTCGGAGGTCATACAGCTCAGCTCAAAATGAGAATAGATTTGGTGTCTGATAAGAGTACTATATTATGGGATAATTTTTCTCCTGTTATAAACCCATTAGGAAATTAAAAATCTCAACTGTGACTTTATTTTTATTTTTATTTTTTTTGCGGCACTGGGGATTGAACTCACAACCTTGCACTTGCCAGGGCAGGCGCTTAAGCCGCTGAGCCAAACTCCCCAGCCCTGGTTTTTTTGAGGCAGGGTCGCACTATGTAGCTCAGGCTGGCCTTGCGCTCGCGTTGTAACCCAAGCCGGCCTAGAACTCACAGTGCTCCTCCTACCTCAGCCTCCCGAGTGCTGGGATTAAAGGCGTGCGCCACCACGCCCGGCTTCAACTGTGACTTTAAAATATGAAATGGAATTTTCTTCAGAGTCCCCTAGGTAAGTTTTTGTTTTCATTATTTTTTTCCAGTGGTAAATGTAGAAATCTAGTGAATCTCAAGTGACTACTCCGCCCAAGCTATTCACTGACTTGCAGTTAGGCTCTTATTTTTAGAAAAAGTTAATATAAATTCTGACAGTGAGTGCCCCAGGCTGAAACTGAGAGTTGTGACTCACAGGTATTGAGAAATTCCTACTGTGTGCTGGAGTCCCAAGTGCTGAGTCATGGCTTAGAGAAGAGCGAGGGGAGGAGAGACAGGCCAACTCATAGGTGGCTGGGAGACATTGGGACCTCAATAGTTCACAGCTGGGTGTCTAAGACACAGGCCTGAGAGGAACAGTACAGAGATAATTTGACAGATACGCATGCCAGCCAGTTACAGTTCCACCAGGACACATTAAGGCACAGCCCAAGCAGGACCAGTCTACCAGGGAGGTTAGTGCGTGACCAGGTCAAGTCAGTATATGATACATGAATGTTGAAATATCCCACCAAACTGCTTAGAAGATAACAAGATACTATGGCAAACAGCATTGCTTTACTATTGTTTTGAAGTCCTGTATTGCTTCCATTGTTTTGTTTTTATTTATTTTATTCTGTACTATTTTGTTTGATTATATTATGCCTGATGGTATGGGCAGTTATTTTGAAGATAACAAGAGATATTATAAGGGGAAAGGAGGAAAGAAAGAAGGGAAAAAGATAAAGACATAAATTTGTATATATGTATACATAAGATAGTTAAAATGACTATACTGCTAAATGCATTAATTATTGAAAAAGAACAGTTGCTGGGCTTGGTGGCACATGCCTTTAATCCCAGCACTCGGGAGGCTGAGTTGGGAGGAGCATTGTGAGTTCGAGGCCGGCTTGGGCTACAACGTGAGCGCAAGTCAGGCCTAAGCTACACAGTGCGACCCTGCCTCGAAAAACCAGGGCCAGGAGTTTGGCTCAGTGACTTAAATGCCTGTCTGGCAGGTGTGAGGTTATGAGTTCAAGCCCTGGTGCTGAAAAAAAAAAAAAAAACAGTTAACACTCATGATTAGATCAATTTCCATGTCTATATCTGTTAATGTAAACAACCCTTCTGAAGGTAACAATATGCAATATTACAACCATTGTCAAATTCCTATCATCTCCTTTTGAAAACCTATAATGTTATTGCATTGGATTTGTTGTTGTTTGTCTCTTGCTTTTTGTTTTTCTTTTCTGTGTCTTTTTTCTCTTAAAAAAAAAAAATATATATATATGAATTATTCCACCAACCTGGAAATCAGGTATTCAGCAAACCTAGACATAGAGCAAGCTCAAGATCTGGGCCTGGGACTGCAGAAATAAGGTAAGTTAGGCTCTGGAAGCCCAGCACCTTCTAGTATGGAGAGTGGTGTTGTCTTCCTTCTATAGCAGGGCTTCTACATACAGGAGGACAGCAGCCACCTTGAGCGGAGCCACCAGACACAGGGAGAGGACAGAGCCACAGCGAGGGTGGCAGCTGAGCCTTGGAGGCAGCCTCCAGCAGGAAGGCTAGAGAATGAGAATGTGGGCTGACCTCAGAGATGGGGACAGCATGTTGCAAGTGGGAAAAGCATAAGTAAACAAACATTCTGTTTTGATCCTCAAAGTCAAATGACAGTTCTCGCAAAATATTTTTGCACAATTTGGTTTCATTTAGGTCCCATCAACAAAAATGATGTCTTCCTGCAAATCTCCCGACAGTGTTATTAGAGGTTTAAGAATGTTACTAGGTGTTAATAGATGTGGATACTGAATAGGGAGCTCTGTCTTGTCATTGATTAGCTGTTAAGAGACCTATATTTTGGCTCTGCCTATGCTTTTGAAGAGCTATGTGATTTGGTACAATGACCTCCAAGAGTCTCATTTTTTTTTTGGTAAAATCTGTAAAATGAGAAATTTTGTCTAGAAACCAAATGATCATGTAAACAGAGTCTATATCAAAATCATCCAGCATATTTTTTCAAAATGTACACGTTTAGACAACATACCAAATCTATTGAACTAGGACATCCGGGATGAGCTCAGGGGACCTGGGAATCCAAAAAGCTCTGTATGTGATTTTAACCAAGAGCCAAAGCTGGGAAGTAGTTGTGTTGAATAACTCTCCTTAAAACACAATGCCCCAATTTTCCTTGGTTCAACATGATCCAGGCTTATTCTCATTCTTACAACAATCCACTTAATGGTTTGACAGACAACCTCCAAGGAAAGAATGAATCATTCTGGCTCCTTCTGTCTTGTGTCTTTGTTATCTTCAATGCCATCTTCAACCACCTCTGTGGTTTCATTCGGATTGGTTCTGTTCCCAAACAGTGGGGAAAACACTGTGCAAAAGGTTTTGACAGGTCAGGCAGGAAGTAGTGCCCCTTACTTTCTCTGATGAGAACAGTCACATGGCCTTGCTTCTTGCAATGCCTCCTGGGAAAGGTAACCCACAGTCAGGTAAAGAGATGGGTCTAGGTGACTGCTGGCAGTTTACTGTGGCACTGATACAAGTATTTCCTAAGGTTTTTTCAGCAGCAAAGTTCCTGAATGTTCATCTGTTTTGGTGCCACAGCCCTCAGGTAGAACACCTAGGCGGAGTTCTTTTCTTTCATTTCAAATTTGAGCGCTTCTCTCCATTTACACAGCCCAGATGGTGTCTCCGTAAGCAAACCCTGGGTGCCACTCATCATCACACTTCCTGTTCTCCCAAGCACCCTGCACACATATTTGCACAGATTATGGACTCCAATGTTAACTGAATGAATGACTTAAGTACATGATTTCTACAAAACTCCATAGCTCTGGGAAGAAGCGTAGGAACTCACTGAGGGTTGTGGGTTCCATCCTGGCTCTGTCTCATACCATGAGGCTCTCTCCAAGCCTTAATTTTAGCAAAATCGGGCAACGACAAAACTGACCTCAGTAAGCTCTTGAAAGGATTAATGAGATAATGGTGATGACATGCTGAGCACAACATCTGGGTGCGCAATTGTATCTCCCTTTGTCTTTTCATGGGCTCATGTGGTCTTGACGAAGCCCCGGCAGAGTCGCATTCATAACTAGCAGGACCAGGCAGATCAGACCGTTTTGTATCTGTAATTGACTTAGAAGTCTTGCACCATGAAAAATTGCATCTAGAATGTTCAGGACTTTATCCAGGGGTCTAGCTGAGTTTGGTGAAGCCCCAGGAAGATGAGGAGAATCATAACTGTCACTGTAACTCTTTTTATTTCTATGGTACCTTGTGGCACTCATGGGTCTTTCACATCTGTTGTCCCAGTTCCAGGTTCAGTAAACTTAGCAAGTATCCTGGACCTTGCAGGCCATACAATGTCTGTCACAACTACACCACTCTGCTGAGTTAGTGTGGAAGAACCATAAGTAACATATATGCAAGTCTATATGGCCATGTTATGATCAATTATTCACAAAGATGAAGTAGGTAGGATTTGACCTACTCAGAGAAATGGAGAGAGACATACAGAGACAGAAACAGGAACAAGACACAGAGAGAAACTCAGAGACAGGTAGATAGAGACAGAGATTTTGAGTTCTAAAGACATCTTACCTCCCCTGGAGTTCGCCGAGCCTTCAAATGAACCACCTTTCTGAGTCTCCTGACCAAGCTTGTAGAGTGTCAAGGATTAGGATCCGGGGCTTCAGACTCAGTCCCATGTACCTACACACTCACTACACACCCACTACACACACGCACCATACCATGTAACACACACAGTCAAACCACACACACAGATAGCCATGACATAGCACACATCACACACACATATCACACATACCACTATATATACATCCCACATCACATACATACCCCACATACTCTGCACCTATGCATACAGCCCACACCATACATCATACAATATGAGACACACATCACGCCACATACCACTACAACAAAGACACACATACCGGCCATCCAAATAACTGCCATAGAGCACACAGACATGTATGCCACACATACACATCACACCACACATATATCACATGCCCACCAGACACACACACACACACACACACACACACACACCCTGAACCGTTTCCTGTTGTCTTCCACTGTCAAGCCAACTCCCTCCCTTCTCCTGTCTCCTCCTTCTCATGCCTCCAGCATCCTAAAGCCAGGCTTCTGAACAATTCAGCAATATTCAGGCTACATTCCAAGTTCCCCCTCATTTCCTCCTATTGTTCAAGAGAAAGCCTTTGAAGCCTCTGTGTGTGGAAGTAGGAAGTGGCTGCAGGATGGTTTGTGTTTGTCAGGTTTGTCAGGGAGGAGGGAGTTACTTTACATTCTAATTCCTGGGGAGGAAGTAGGGGGCTGGTGATCTTATGTCTTGTCTTCTAGGTCTTCCTTTCTCTTCCGTGACTTTGGCACACATTTGCAAAACACCCACTGCACCCGTGGGAGAAAACAAAGAGGAGGAAGACTGACCATTGGAAGGTGGGGGAGGAGAAGGGACCCACTCACACTTGCTGGACCCTGGCTGTGTGCCTGGGCTGTATGACCAGTCCCTCCCTCCTTGCAGTCCTGGGGGTGGGCTCTGTTTTATCCCTATCTGCTAGATGAAGAAACCAAGGTCCTGATAGGGGGTGGCATCCTGTCAAGTGTTACCCTTAAAGCCAAATCTGCTGTGACTGGCCATCACCAGGCCATGCCAAATTTGGGAGTATGCAGATCTAGCAAAAGAAACCTTTGCCACACATCAGACATTATCTGAATACACAAAAGGCCTTGGGGAGCAACCAGGAACAAATGCAGAGCTCCTGGGGAGGTGATCCTGACAGCAGTAGAAAGGAGGAACTGCTGTTCTTGATTCTGGAAGGGAGCCCAAGGGCCCAGGTGAGAATGTCCAACCCAACCAGGAGGTTCCCAGCCAATGGTCTCTGACAGAATCCGCAAGCTGAGCAGAATCACAAGACCAACTGTGGCTGGGAACTGTCCTTCCTGCCTGGAGGTGACCTTGACCCTTGACCAAGCACCCATTTCCCTGGATCACCTGCCCTTCCTTTCTCTTCTCCACCTCTCCTCACTTATCCACCTTCTTCCCTCCTTCAGATCAGTGGTGGGTGGGTGTGATGCTGGGTCCCCCAATATCTGGAATGAGCTTAGGTGTGAGTCTACTTCCTTAGAAAGCTGCTTATTTCACAATACGACAGGGGAGAGGTTTCTTTCTCAAATTCATGGAGCCCAGTCTTAACAGTACAGTCTGATGTAAACAACTATTGACCCATTGCTAATGCAAATCAAGAGGACACAGGCAGATGGAGGCCAAGCTTCAGCCACAGCTCGATTACTGAGATGGGTTGGAAGGTGGTTGCTGAAAGGTCCTGACACAGCTCGCCATTTGGTTCCGCCAGCTCTGCGTAAAAGCCAGCCTAGCCCAAGCACTACAGGGAGCAGGGCTCCAGCTCAGACTCTGAGATGAGGTCACAGTGGGATCTGGACAAACTGCTCTCTCCTCGTGGCCTCGTTTCCCCACCAGTTCAGTGAGGTTGCAGGATGAGATAGCTGCTATACTTCAGAATTGCTGGCAGTTTCAAATACATAACTTAGGCCAAGCTCCAGCTCTGGAGATCCTGAGTTCATTTGTTTTGGGTGAGGACTGGTTAATAATGGCCAGAAACAGATTCCAACTTGCAGCCAGTAGAGAGAAGCAGGGGCCTAAATGGCAGCTCCTATTCTTCTCTAAGACTCTTGTGGGGGTGGGGCCCTTGCTTTGGAAGGAGAAGCCAACTGTTTGAAAATGGAAATTGTTTTCATTCCCTTGTTTCTTTATTTTATGAATCAACTCAGAGTTCGCAGCTAACTTAATTGAAATGTTGGCTAATGCTTTCATGGAATTCTGGAGTCCCTGCCATGGAAGGCTAGAGAGGATAGAGCTGTGCTATCCAGGATGGTAGCCGCTAGCCATATGTGCCTATTTAAAGTCAAATTGGCATAAATTAAATAAAATTTAAAATCCAATTTTTT
>RJWM01042049.1:0-14742 GCA_004363535.1 Dasyprocta punctata | reverse complement strand
CGGACAGAAGAGCTTCCCAACACTCAGGTTAACCCGCACTCTGACAGGAGTCCTTGCTGTAAATACAGTCCTGGAACCTGACCCTAGGGAGCTGGTCTGAGCTGGGACATCTCAGGTCAAACACAGGAGAAGGGCAAAACACAGGAGCATGAGAATGGCAGAACCAGGAGGACAGATTTGCCCCTCATACTGCCATGCTACTCTTCAGAGTGGGAAAGGTTGAGACCATAGGTGCTTCCAGGACTCCTGCTCCTCTGAAATGACACTGAATGAAAAAAGGAGATGGAGATGAGAGAAATTCCATTTACATTTCTAAATTAGAGATCATTTTTTCTGCTGCCATATTCTGCTGGAAAGGAACATATCATTACATTTTTGTGCAGTCAAACAGCCTTACATTAGAAATATAGGATCACTGGATTCACTGGCATGACAACTAGCATTCGTGTGTGTCATAAGATGTCTCTCCCTCACCCATATCTGAATGTCAGTTGCCAGCACAGTGTATTTCAAGTCAAGGGGCATTTAATTTATTTATGCATCATTACATTGACTGAACTATAAGACAACTTTAGGAACTGTTCAGATATCCTTGGAACTTTTCTAAGAGTTCAGGTGCAAATACTAGTCTCATTTTATTTGCAATCTTGAAACTGATGATTGAACTGCTCCTCTCCAAGAGTCTGCAACAGGCACTCACGGTGTGATAACCACAAATAAAGAGGAAGGAGGAGATTAAGGATATGTAATACATATTTATTTGGTGTAGAAAATAAAAAATTCAATATGCATAAGGATCAGAACCAGAGTTGAAGATTACTTTTGTCAAAGGAAAAGAGTTGACTGTAGGCAAAAGAGTTCTAATCTCCTGGACAGTTGGTATGAGTACCTCAGGCACGGGAGGACAGGACAGGTGTAGAGGAGGGGACGCCGACCACGACACACTTGTGTGCTCAGCCTTCTTCCTGCCACTGTACCTGGAAAGGTTAGATGTGCAGGTGTCTCATCAGAAGCAGATATAAATCAGGGTTTTGTGGGATTGAGACTTGCACAGTGATCTTCGAAAAGTTTCCATTTTTGGAAGTAAAACATTTTTATTTTTTGTAAACAACCCTAAGGATAAAAAGGCAAATGCTGGCTTCTTGATTTACACAGTCTGGTCAGGAACTAAAGGTTAGCTTTTTGTGTCAATGTAAAACAAAACAAAACAAAACAAAACAAAACAAAACAAACCTTGTTAAACTCAGATATGAATTAAAATTGTTTAAAAATTCACCCTCCTGAAAGTTCACTTTCCCAAAAACAAAAGTCAGATAGGTTAGGAAAAGATATATAAAGTTGTTTTCTGTATAAGTTTTTGAAGTATGGTTCAAGTATTTCAAAACACCGTGGGCACTCCTGCAGATGGTCTTAGGAGTTTCGAAAGGTGACTTCAGTTAAATGTTTCCTCTAAAATCAGCCTTTGTTGCAGGAACTTTCCTAGCTTAGGGTTTTTGGTCCTGATTTCACTGCATGGTTTCACAAATTGCTGAATTCAGTCGCAGTATTTCACAGAGAAGTAGATTGGGACTTCGACTGAGATGGTTTTCCTGAGGTCCCTGTAGAGCTGGCTTTCCTCCCAGCTACACCACGCTCCCAGGGGCCACCCTTGGCGTCCCTGGGGGGTGCGAGGCAAAGGAGGGCTGGCAGGGGTGGTGCAGTGAGCACTACTGACCAGTGCGGACATCTGTGTCCACCCCTTACTGAGATCAGGCCCTTGGATGTCTCTGTCTCCATTTGCCTTTTTGCACATGTGTAAAGTGCATATTTGAGGGAAATGCACTAATTTCCTTATTCATTCAGGGAACATAATCCCACACCCACCTTCGCTGCAGCAGGAAGAAGCTGATCCCACATGGTTAGCAAACCTAGGTTTGAGGGCCGCTGTAACCTTTAAGGTGCCTTCCAGCCCAGAGAGCAAGTATTTCCTTGCCTATTTTTAGCACCACATGGCAGCAGGGAGCTTTCTTTTTCTCTTTCCCATATATATATGTGAGCATAACCCCCTGCCCTTTCCTTTTTCGAATCGCTCTAGTATGAGTGTTCTTGTTTTCCTTTTATAAGTGGGTTCTTGCGGCTCTCGGTCAGTGTCCCAGTACTTACCCAGCCTTGTAGCCTGCAGCTCATCTGACAGAGAGATAATCAGTACTGTTCATCTTGTTAACTGCTGCTCTTTATCCTCTTACTGCCCATTGTGGTAACTGCACATGGCCGGCCCCACTTGGCCAGAGGGTCCCAGAAGTAACTGTCTGCAACACACCCCATGCCAGCCACCCCCCACAACCCATTGCAAATGTCCCCACTTTATTTCTTTGGGACTTGGATGCCTGTTTGCTGAGGTTGTTTATGTTTTTGTTTCCTGTCACTCCAGGCATGCAGCTGTATTTTTCCCTTCCCTGATAGATTGGCCTTTCCTGCTCGCCTACTCTGATGCCGTATTTTTGTTTTGAAATTTTGAGACATGATACTAAGTACCATTTACAAGGCGTAAAGATAAAATGAAGGTATAGTATCAACAAGAGATGTTCTCTGTCTCTCAAAGTCTCTCCCTTTTAAAGATAGGGTAGCAGCCAAGAGCATTGTAGTTATTTTGTTCCTGCTTTGTCCTCCAGGGCTTTGTTCATTTCTGAGAACTCTTCAAGTTGCTCCTACATCTCTTTCTTTCCTCCTTTCTTCTCAGTTACTTCTGCCCCTTGGAGTAGGATCCAGCTCAACCAGTATCCGAAGTGGAAAAGAGAGCTGGGTCCAGGGGTCATTTGTTTTGGGGATGGGGGTTCCCAGAGGAGTTCTGAGGTCCCCAGCCATGGCCTCTTGGTGTTATAATTGCCGGGGGCTCAGAGAAGTTGGGAACCTTTCTTTCATGCTGTGGAGCTGAGAAGCACCCTGGATTTTCCACCCCAGGGCCTCTTTTGGCTGCTGTGCTCCCATGTATCTTTTTTTTTTCTCCTGAGACCAGCATTCTGAGAGTTGCACTCATGGTGTCTGGTCTACCAGGCCCAGCTTCTCCCTTATTCTTCGCATTTCTTCCTCCTTGTGGTTCCTCACCTCCCAAGCACTTCAGCTTGCAGGACCTCAGTGCCCAGGCTCAAGTTCCCCTGTTCACTCCTCATAGTCATAGAGGCTCTCGTGCGCCTACCTCTCTGTCTTCCTCCCCCGCTGTCAGTTGTCCCTCTTCTCTTACCTGTCCTTTTTGTGTCGGGCCTTTCTTGCTACCGGACTTCTCTGAAAAATTGCAGCTTTGCATCTTGCCTGTTGGCCAATTAGTGTGGCAAAGGATTACTTATGTGACACATTCTGTCCTTGGGGCTGCCCCACTGCAGATTTTCCTAACGCTAGCTTCATTCATAGGAAAATAGAAGTCCTATGCCAGGGGCAGTAAAGCTCCTGGCTGGTTCACTGCTATGGAGTGTGTGCATGTGTGTGTGTGTGTGTGTGTGTGTGTGTGTTTGGGGTTTGAGAAAGAGGCCAACAAAGGCAGAGAAGGAACTGAGTTAAAACACTGACTCTGTATCTGACAATGTCCAACATACATGCACTAAGCATCTACCTGTGTTTTTATGCCAAAGAATTAGCTGTCCTTAATCAGAACACTTTCTGTCCCAAGAAGAATCTGAACCACCCTGAGGATGCCAGGGGATGTAGGGTGAGCACAAAGCAGGGACCCTGCACGCTGTAGGTGAGGCATTTAGCTGAGGGGGCTGTACCACTTTGACTGAAGTGTGAGCACATTGCCCTAAGGCCAGGTAGCCCGACTCATACTCAAACACTCTGGGTCCTCATCTAGGCCTCAGTACCCTGTTAGGCATGGGGACATCTTTCACTAGAGCTGTGAGAATGAAGCGTGACCTGGCGTGAGGCACTCGGCAGGTGTTCAGATCCCTTAGGACAGAGCCCCTCCCTGGCCTTCTTTCTTCGTATGCCCAGGCACGGTCCCCTGTGCTGGCATCTGAGGGCAGCTCCCCTGGCTGTGTACTACTCTAGTGTCCTGTGTGTGGCCTTCAGAGGTTACACAACTTGGGGCCTCGTCTGCCAGCTGCAGGAGGGGATTTTCCTGTTCGTCCGGTGCAGGCCAGCCTGCCCCAGCATCCTGCTGAGCTGTCACGTTGTCCTGGATCTTAAACCCTTCAGTGTCATCCTGCCACCACCCAGTTACAAGTGCAGTCACCCTTCATCTCTGCTCGGGTCTTCATGGTCAGCTGTACCTCAAGGCATGCACATGATGTCTCCGACAGGTTTTTGTGACCGTTCTTACTGTGTTACCCTTACTAGGAATTGGAGAGGCTTTAAAGATTTCCAACAAATTCCTCTGCAGTCAGTGGAAGCAGGAGCGATATCCTGTGAATATTCCAAAGAACAGTATCATTATGCACCATCTGTCTGAGCATAACCCCTGAGATCAAAGGGACAGGTTCTTCTCCATTTCTCAGACAGCTATCATCAGTTTATACTACAGAGTCCCGCCTTGCCACCCCCACTCTCCTCCCTGTCCCTCTTCCTCCCCCGCCTCTCTTCCTTCTTGGTGTTTTTTCCACTCTCTTCAAGTCTTCCAAACCTTGTGTCAAGATGCAGTTAGTTATTGTCAAATACTTGACCCACTTTAAATTCTTCTTAGACTCATAGTTTCTTCTACATATCTTTTCTGTTGTTGTTGTTGTATGTGTCTTAAGGTAGAAAAGCAAGATTAGTGAATGAGAGATCTCTAAACACGGGATAGTTCTTTTCATCCTGAAAGTTATTTCTCAATGTAAAGTAAGAAACGATAAAATAAACATAAAGTATGTGCATGTGAGCTGTAAAACCGTAGTTGTTCTATAGACTTCTTTTTTCTTAAACATACATTTAAACAGGTCTTTTTCTAGATGACAGGATTAAAATATCCCTTGCTTTGCTACTCGGATTGCATGCAATTGGTTAGATAGCTGTTATTTGATGCTCCTTGGTGGTTGTTTTTCACATGATAGAGTCTTCTTAATCCCTAACCTGGAGTCCACTCTGTATCTGTCTTCATAATATTATCCTCAAATATCAATTTCTTGCTGTTAAAAAATTCCTTTGGCCAAGTTGTAGTAGATGTACCAAAACCTACAGAGGTGGAGGGGCTTCGTCAGTGCTGCCTTGGAATGGGTTTCACTAAGTTATAGATTCTTAACTAGTTTATCTTACTTGAAACAAAATGCACTATGAGAGATCCCACATAATTTACTTAATGATAATTTGCTAAAAAATTCTTAGTATAGTTTTTTTTCACCATATTAGATTACCGACTCAAGACAAATTCCAAGTGTTTGTATTTCATTTAAAAATCAGTTCTGAATGCTGATTTTAGAAATGTATGTATTATACTATTTCATCCTTATTATGAGTAACTTCAATTGGGCTACAAATTGAACTCCTATTGTTTTGGAATAGATGATTGACTTAATTCAATTAAGTCAGTGTAACATCTGGTAGGCTAGAAATACATTTGCCAAACACATTTTAAAACATGAACTTCATCGTTATTTATAATGATACTAAACCAGTAGTCAGAATATGTTTTCTTGCTTCTTTAAAATTAAGATGTGCTTCTACACTAATAATCTTTTCTTTGATTTTTCTTTTCACAGGAGCAAGACAGAAATACGACTTGATCTGAAAGTTGCATCGTAATAAGAATTCATCTGAAAAAGTTCATTCATGTGTATAATTCTTAATTTTTGCTTCTTATAAACTGTGTGTAAGTTTATATATTTTCCTGAACAATTCTCTTAAGCCAGTTTTTGTTATTTCAGTTTTAGGAAGGTGATTGGTTATATCCTTCCTGTACAACCATTTCTTTTTATATTTTAATTCAGGATCTTACTTTCTGCTCCCTACCCCGATCCTGCACTATTAGGCGGAGACCCCTCGAAGGTCTGCATGGTTCAGCCATGCAGCCATGCAACAGAATGAGACGGGTTCTGTACAGACCAAGACAGCAAGTCAGGTATTTGGGTCACAAGTTGCCTTATAGGTTCTGGGACTCATCCAAGCCTGACCAGCAGAGTCCTCACAAGACAATAGGCTTTAAAGACGATAGGTCTGCACTTTGAGTCACAGACCGGCCAACTCTCATTCTCTCAGTTGCGCTCTATCTGTCCTTTTATCAGGTTTAGCATGATTTCAGGTGTAATTGTGAAAATCGGTGGTTTTACCTTTTGTGCTCTGTTTTCATTTTTCCTGTTTGTGCAATGCCAGGACACTGTTTGTTGCCCTGAAATAGGGCTGAGATTTTGGAGAGACAGTGGTTGCACTTAAAATTACACTGTTAGTCTGAAAAAGGTATGAGAATGTTTTTCTCTTCAGAATCAATCTTTGTCATGAGTGTGTAGAGTTTTATCTTCTTCAGTGATTTCCTTTGGTTGCATCTCCCCTCGCTCAGGTCCCCTGGGGTGTGGAGCGCACCCCAGGAGAATAGTGTGTGGGCCGGTTCAGGGGCGGCCCATCCTGGCCCACACCGTCCCAGCAGCAGCCACCTAGAATGGCTCCTCACCAGGCAGGCCTGCAGGATGTGAGCAGTGAGACCCCGGGTCTGCGCTGACACTGGTGCTGCCTGCCTTGTAACCCTTCTGAGGGCTGTCAGAGAGAGTGTAGCCCGTGCATCCTGGGGAGTGGTTGGAGCCTGTTTAGCCTGTCATGATTAATGATTTTGTCACTGTATACTGAGCTGACATTATCGAAATATTCTTCATTACTTTCTAAAGGAGTAACCCTTTAAAATTTGAACATTTTCCTAAGATTTGTTCGTGGAATCGCTTTCTTATCTGTTTAAAGCATTCAAATAATTTTTGAAAAGCATTGTTTTGATTTTAGTGATCATCTAGGCTTAGCTTATGCTTAAAATTCCTTTTCAAGCCACAGAATTTTATGCTACCCTTAAGTATGGTTTATATACTTTTATTACCTTGAGGTCATGCTTCCCATCCAGGCTCTTTTAAAAAATGCTCAATTTAACTTTCAGGGCCTTCTCTACAGGGATCCCATTCTTTAAAAGAAAGCAAGTCCTCCTAGGTAAAGAGAAAGACCTGAGCAGGAAGAGTCAGCTCTGGCCACCGTCACTCACTCACTGGGCCAAGGAGCTGTGACACGGAGCGAAGCTTTAATCTCTGTGAAATGTGACACACAATGCTTCGTCTCTGTGGATGGAAAAGATGCCCCAGTGCCATGTTCAGTAATATGCTTTCTTTACCTAGAGGTCTTAGCTGGGCACATTAGTAGATTCGCTCCAGAATGTCCTTGATTTTTCACCACTAGTGAACAGATCTTCCAGCATGGCCCATCCTCATTTCGGGGAGAAATTGGCTGGGTGTGGGGTTACTTCATAGTGAAATAGGAAAGTAGAAGCCATTGCAGAAATCCTAAATCTGTACCACTCAAACAGCACTATGAAATCTCAGGTCTCTGAACATGACCCTTGAAACTGTTATAGGACGGACAGCACCTGAACTATATACCTGTTTTAAAACCCAGATCAATTTGGGAAAACCCAGTGGCCATGCTGAACCCCCTCCTTTCCTAAAAAAAAGCAAAGTGGGAGAACTGACGGTTTATAGGCCCACAAGCTATTTATCAATATCTATCACCAGCAGATTCAAGCCTTAAGTTTGCACACTGAGGTAAACCAGGATAGAAACTTGGAGGGAAAGAACTTTTCATTTTTTGGTTTTTATCTAAGAGGTGGAGCCATCTGGGAAGTTGCCAAGTGTATAGAAATTGTTTAGTGGTTAAAAATGTAACTTTAAAATAGTGTTCTGTGTTCTGTATCAGCTATTGATACTTTAGGGTTCTCTGTGTCATCAAACCATGCAAAGCTGCTAGGCTACTTACTACCTCAGTCCACAGGGAAAGGACACATTGGTGGCCATGAAGTAAATCTCAGTCTCATTTATCACCTTGTCATTTCTTCAGGATGCGTGAACATTTGAACAAAGTAGTTATACCCTTCCTTTTTCAGCCAGAACAAAATAAGACAAGTCTATGAAGCCCTCTGACACCAAACTATTACCTCGACAATATCCTTTTCACTACTGAATTGCCCTTTTATGATTTATGTACATAAAACTCCTAAAGAAGCATGTCCTAAGTGAGCCTTGAGCTTGAATTTGATCAGATTGCAGAGTCTGGTTTTTGTGCTTTCCTCTCAGGGATACCCGGGCAGCTCAGTTTGCCTAAGAACCACAGGATACACTGTAGAAGTCTTGACCTATTTTCTCTTTTTCCCTAGCCATAAAAGGTTTATGTTTAAATAGACCCTCGTTGAATTTTCCTGGAAAACTGAACACATATGTAACCAGGGTGAACATTCAATTCACTGGAATGTATTTTCTTGAAAACACTCACTGGAATCACCCTCAGGATTTAATGAAGCCCAGATATGCAGATAGTAACTTAGCCTATAGGCTCCCCAGATGTTTGTCACTGAGTAAATGAGCTATGTAAATTACACTCTGACAACTTTATGATAAATCTCAAATATTAAACCTGCATTTCAAATCCATCATTATTTCATTAGGATGTAGCTAGTGATACAGATTCCTTTCTCTTCACTTCAGACCTGACTTTATCATACTTGCCTCTTAAAAAGGCCTACTGCATTTTGATTGTCTTCATCTATCACAGAAATGGACGTCTGTGTTTGCTTTAAGTAGAATGATCATGCTACCTGAAATAATATTTTGGACTGCAGGACAGTACTGATGCATAAGTAGGTTGACTACATTAATCTCATAAGTATGTACATGTGTATGGGGAAACACATTCAATAATAGTCTGTATTTAAAAGTACCATAGCATACATTTTCCTATGTGGTGCTTGAGGAGTTTCATTCTACAGTTTACAAGGTGTAGATTTGCACCCCAAATTCTCAGGGTATGTTATTTTACCCAAATACTTGAAAGAAAAAGGTGCCCTATATGTTATCAGTACTTTTGAGGGGAAACATTATGTGTAAGTTTGTTTGATAACACTAGTTAAAAAATCAAAGCCATAAGCTGTTCAGCTTTTACATAATTTCTAAAACAATATATACATAGATAAGATATATGTTCAAGAGAGTGCTTTTATTCTTTAACTTCTGGGTCCCAAGTAGACCTCACAGGTGCATAAACTCATTAATAAAGCATGTAGCATTTGCTGAATGGTGAGTTGAGCTTGAATCTAATCAGGATTGCAGACTCTGGTCCTCTAGAAAGAAACCATGTCTGTCTGTGACTTGTGTGACAATAGGGCCCAGAGGAGGATTCTGAAAATTGCTCTCCTTCGTGTGCCCCATCTCTCAAAAGAGAACTAAATGTTCACAGACTCATTTGTAAGCTTTTGACCTTCAGTGTTTCATGTTGTGACAAGAGTACATTATTAGACTTATTCCTGTTCAATTCATAATGGTGCAGAATAACACACACACACACACACACACACACACCTGGTTTGATTTTTTCTAAGTTTCTGAATTTTTTTTTTTACAAGCTAGTGTTAATGGTAGAAAACCTTTCCCAGGTCTCCCTGATACCCCTACTATACCCATTTTCTAGGAGGTGGCCCTTTCTTTTCCTCATCCCTTTGAAGATGTGTGTCCCTGTATTTACATACAAATTATATTATTGTATTGCAGAGTGGTGGCTGAAAAGAATGTGAAGATAGTAGAAGTTATGTATGAGTAGAAGAGAGTGTATTGTGTGACAAGCAAGGAAGGACAATGGATAATGTTGAATTCTAATCTGGTGTATGGAGAGAATGTGAAATTTTCAATAGCAATCAACACAAAAATTGGTGGAAAAGTCTTTACCTGGGTTTGACATGGTTCAATGATAAACTGCAGTGAGCTTGACTAAGGGAACTTTGGATTCAGCTCACCAACTCTGGAACTGTGTTTTCAGGGAGTTGCATATGGCAAAACTACTTAGACAAGGATTCTGTGAGACTAGCCTACTGAACTTTAATTGCCAACATTTGTAAAATGATTGTGCAATCTTGTGTATTGGTTTTTTATTTTGATTGTTTTGAATAAAAGTTTTGGTTTTTTTCCAGTAAAAGTAACTACAAAGAAAACATGCATCATTTATCTTTATTTTAGTTCAAAAAATAAGCTTTTGACATTTTCATTTTCTTCTGACTTCTACTTTGTCTTTTAACTAAAATATTCTATTAATATTACACATCCAGGTACTGTTCATTTGTCTATTGTCCACAAATTTAGTGGCTTAAGAAAACACAAATCTATCACCCTACAGCTCTGGAGATCAGAAGCCTGGTGTGGGTTCTGCCCTGTACCGAGTATCTCACCAGGCCCACCTATTCCTGGACCCAGGGTGCCTCATGAAATACACTGTCAGGAGCAGAGTTATGATTTGTATCTGGATGTCCACTGCCTCATGTGCTCAGAGGCGGGGCTTTTGGAGGTGATTGAATCATGGGGATGTGACACTCATAGTGGATTAGTCCACTCCTGAGTTTACAGCAAATGTGATGTTGGGAGGTGAAGCCTGGTTGGAGGAAGCGGGACACAGAGGGCGTGGCCTGGAAGGGATCTGCTGCCTTCCTCCTCCCTTAATCTCTCTCTGGTCCACACTGCTGTGCTATGAGTTATTCATAGCACCCCTCTGCCATGCTGCCCTGTCTTGGCGCCATTCAACTCTGAACCAAAACCTTTACAAACTGTGATCCAAAATAAATCTTTCCTCCTTTAAATTGTGAATGTCAGGTACTGTGTCTCAGCCACGAGAAAGTAACAGACAGTCACCTGAGAGCACATTTCAGTGACAGAATGGGTCATAAAACTTGCTTACTCCCTGGGGATTTAGCTCAGTGGCGTAAGCACCTGCCTGGCGGGTGTGAGGTAGTGAGTTTGATCCCCAGTACCAACAACAACAACAACAAAACAAAAACAAAAACAAAAACAAAAAAACCAAACTTGCTTACTCCCGTGACATATTCAACCTGCTCAGTGAACTCAATCTCACACTGTCGGGAAGAACAACTGTGTTCAGGATGGCAGATACAGTGGATATATTCAAAGTCACACTGAAATTATGGGGTAACCAGTGAACATGGGGGATTTTGATATGTTTCAAGCAGCAGAGATTTTAGACTAAGTCATGCCCTTCTCCTACCTCAACTTTAAGAAGACTTTGAATATTCTTTCCAACCACAAAAACCTCAGAACTGGGAATGAATGGATCTGTAATCATGACATGGATGGGGCTGAGTCTGGGGCTTATGATTGGTTTGTGGTCTAGCACTGGGATTGATGATGTGAGTGCTGCACCTGCCCAGGGATGGAGCTGACATACAGTGTAAGGGCGAGAAGAAGGCGTGTTTTCTCTTGCAGGGTTCCTGCTTTGCAGTTTGTGGCTACCACGAATGGCTGCCCCGCCACAGAGCCCTGCCTTGAAGCCAGCTGAATATGGACTGAAACCTCCAAGAACTGTAAGAAATAAACTTTTCCTTCTCTAATTTTGGGCATCAGGTATTCTGTCCCAGCAACAACAAAAAAGTAATCAAGACAGGATCCATGACCAATTTCTGGATAAGTGAGGTGAATCAACAGCTTGAGGTCACAAGCTATGGTGGCCTTAAAAATATGTTTGAGACAATTTCAAATCTCCATATGTTCAGTATTAAAATTGAGGTAGCGACATCTGGAGATTGCCACAAAAGCAGTAAAAAGCCTACTCCCATTGCCAGCATCCTGTCTTTGTGAAGCAGGATTTTCTGAAATAACCAAAACCAAAATGAGTCATAAACTGGAATGGAAAGATTATACAAATAAACAGACAATAAAGGTAATCTGCTTGAAACATCCTGAAACCCCCAGACCAGTCCAAGACAGTGCTCTTAGGATTTTCAGTGTTTTCCTACTTCCTAGGTCTTGAGCAGGAAGGACAGAGACCCCTGACACTGTTGGTGAGTTACTGAGTAGGCACCAGACACTAACCACTCACTGCATGGTGGACATTGAAGACAAGGCAGTGTGCATGGTTCTAGCTCAAGAAGCTTACATTTTACTTGAGAAGATAAAATATGAATGTAAGAAAAATGAACTCAAGCCAGGTGTGGTGGCGCATGCCTTTAATCCCAGCACTCGGGAGGCTGAGGTAGGCAGAGCGTTGTGAGTTCGAGGCCGGCTTGGGCTACAACACGAGCACAAGGCCAACCTGAGCTATGTAGTGCGACCCTGCCTCAAAAAACTAGGGCGGGGAGTTTGGTTCAGTGGCTTAAGCACCTGTCTAGCATGTGCAAGGATATGAGTTCGATCCCTGGTGCTGAAAAACAACAACAACAACAAAAAATGAACACAATCTTAAGAGTACAACACACTGGCAAGAGGTAGCAGAAAAGGGTGGGCCTATAGGATGGCTACTTTCCAGGTGGGCACTGTTGCGATGTTAGTTCCCAGGTGCCCCATAGCATGGGGGTTGTGAGGGAATGGCTGGGCGGCGTGGCTGGGGCAGTGGGCAGAGGAGGAATAGAGCACTGTCTCCAGGGAGAGGGATGTGAAGGGCAGGTGGGGTAGATCATGAAGAATCTGCAGAACCTAACCTTCTTGTGACCTGATTCTCCATTCACAGAGGGTGTATCCTGACCAGTTCCTAACCTGATGGCTTGTATGAGCAAGAATTTATTTGATATCTACAAAGTACCCAGAACTGTGCATAACCTCTAAACACAGTATAAAATGTTTGCTAGATAAACATAGAGGGAGACTGTGGTTAGGCATAAATGACTTTAATTTGGGGGACGTGTCTGACCATGCAAGTGCTCTCAATTTCCCATGCTTCCCTCAGATCTTGCTAAAGAGCAAATGCCTTCTTTCCTAGTTGAAGAACACATGAAAATATTCCTATCTTTAAATATCCCTGAGTACTGTAATGATTTGAAAGCAATTTCTCACACTGAACTCTTACTCTGTTTTTACACAGCTATTCTTCAGGCGCACTGAAGGGAAAAGTGTAAAATGTGGGGTTAGATATTTCAAAGCAGAATGGAGTTGACTCACTTTTACTAACAAAAGAAATCAGGTAATTTAAGCTTTATGTCTACTCTGGAGAGAGAAAGCCTGAACTTTTACATGTAATCCTAGAAGATTATGGCAGGCATTTCTCTAGCAAAAACAGAAGAGTGAAGATAGTATAGCTGTGAACAGAAACATCAAAACATCACCTGGGATTTGGAGGCAGATTTATTTACATCAACATACTCTGATAGGGCTTTATTCTCAAAATATCAGGCCCTGAAGCTCAGGGAGGAAGCTTTTATGGGGTTGCAAAGGGAAATACAGAGGAAGAATGGCTTGTCAATTTGGGATTGATTTGTACAATGTGCATCATAGTGACCAGTCATTTCTAGGAAACAGAAGCAACAGGACCTGTAACAGGAGCTAAAGTCAACTGGCATTTACCTGGGCCCCTCTTTTAGTTTCATGTGATCTGAGACAAGGTCCAGTTAGAAGAAGTAACATTAGGACTGCCAGTGATCCTAGGTTGGGCCCTAGCCAAGGTCCCTAAAACTTGAAGGTTTCTTACCAGAAGTTTGTGAGTTACTTCCTTTAGTATTCCCAACTTTTAGCATAATAGCAGTATTCTTCTTTTAGTGTACATAGCTGTCTTGGTTACTTTTTACTCATTGCCGAGACAAAATACCTGACGCCCAAAATTAGGGAAGGAAAGGTTTATTCTTACAGTTTCTCGGGAGTTTCAGTCCATTAGTTGGCTCCAAGATAGCGTGGCATGGCGGGCCTGCTGTTCATGGCGGCTGCAAGCTGCAAGCTGCAAGCTGCGCTGGCGAGAGAGAGAGATGGAAGCCGAAGAGCAAGCAAACAAGAGGAAGACCCGCCTTCCCTTACATTGTATGTTGGCCCCACCCCTGGGCAGGTACAGCAAACCGAACACAAGCAAGTGCCAGACTTAGCCCCATCAAAAGTATGTGAGGACTTCGGGGGACATAGCATACCCCATACAATAGCCCATATAATTTGCATATTTGTCTTTGGCCAGAGGGTATGGTCATCTATCAGACTGGATTTTCTTGCAGACACCAGCTGCTTTTTGTGCAAGGAAGGCTACATCTACTATCTGTAGATTTTCTGGGGCCTCAGAGTGAAAGGAGTGTAGACCCTGTAGACTTTACAGAGTCTTTCATAAAAATCTAAAGGGCTTTTATTAGCCTTCTGTGTAACAGTAGTAACTTTTGACATGTAGCCTTTTTGGCCCCCCTTTGAAGCCTTTGAGAAGCACTTGACTGGGTTGTTTTATTTCTTTTGGCTGAATTCTGTACACCCCGGTGAGGCAATCTTTGGGAAAGGCCATGGCAACCCATTCGTCAAGGCTGACAGTTTGTGGAGGGACCGCTCTCATTTATCAGTTTTTTTTCTTAGTCAAAATGCAGCTGCATTTCTGTGTTGAACAGTCAGAAGGAATTAACAGTCATCTTGGGTGGGTATTAGATGATGCCATCTGACTAGGATAGACATGGAAAGGTAGCTGTGAAGCAGAAGTTTCCAGAGGAAGGGCTTCTGTGGTGAAATGCAGGCAATGACCAATTGAACTGGAGTCAGTGCAGTTGTCTGGAAGTAGATGAGCTGTGAGCAGGGGCAAAATTGTAGGTGTTGGTAGCAACTGCAGTGAATGGCAAGGGGTGATTCATCTGCCAAGGTAGAATTCTCAGGAAGAATGGATCTTTTTTTTTTT
>RJWM01042048.1:0-14574 GCA_004363535.1 Dasyprocta punctata | reverse complement strand
GGGAGGGACAGCTGTGCTGCTCCTCTGAGGGTCCTCTCACTGTCCTTACTGCCAGGCTGATACTGCTTTTGGCTTTGTAGGCCTGCAGGTCTTGCCACATTCTAATCCATTGCTCAGCTGTGTTCTGTAGGTTTGCTTATAACTTGTCCGTAGCTTTCTATCTGCTCTGACCTTCTCAGCTTTTTTTAATTGCTGAGAAGAGGGGGCTCCTGTAGGTTCAGTCCTTAGCCTCCTGTTCTCAGCACTTTGCCATCACAGTTTTAACTATTCACTCTGTGCTCATTCCTCTCAACTTCTGTCTATTGTATGTTGGCCTTACTAACTGGGTTGCACAATGTCTCCTTAACTCATAGTGTGTTAAAAATCCTGTCACCTCTCAGTTCCATTGTTGCATTCTTCTTTTTTTTTTTTTAACTTTTTGTTAATTTTATTAGTAAAAAAGACCAATAAAGTGATTAGATCCATTTGCAACATCAGTGGTATAAGCCACTCAGTGGGATAGTCATACATGTACCAGTGGTGGTTTGAGCCAGTGGAAATGTGTTAATCTTTTGGATTTCTGCTTGGAGCCCTTTTATGGACTCTAATTCTTTACTTTTTTATTTTATTTTATTTTAAATTTAATTTTAGTGGTACAATTTATGTATGTACAATGATCACATTAATCATAGGGAATTTGTACCTGTACATGATATACCTTGATTTGTCATTTTTTCCTTCCCATTCCCCTCCTCTCCCTTCAACCCCGCTTCTCCTCATTTACAAAGATGTTTCCATTTTTGTCCTTTTCTCATTTTTTATTTTCCCTCCCATCCTCCTTTCCCCTCCCTAGTTCTGCTTTCCTTTTGAACAATTTCTTCCTATTTTACAATATGTATTGCACAACTTTTTCTTACTTACGCTTTCAGTTTCTCACACCAGAGAGACAATGCAATATTTACACGTGTCCTATTTATTTCGTTTGAGAGTATGGTCTTAAAGTCCATCCATTTAGCAATAAATCTCTTAAGTTTATACTTCTTTATGGCCAAGTAGTACTCCATTATATAAAAAAAATCACATTTTTTGGTATCCATTACTTGGTTAATGGGCATTTGAGTTGTTTCCAAGATTTATCTATTATAAACTATGCTGCTCTAAACATGGGTGTGCATGTATCACTGTGGTATGATGCTCTTAATTCTTTTGGGAAGATACCATGAAGAGGACTAGCTGGGTCAAATAAAACCTCTAGTCCTAGTTTTTTGAGAAATCTCCACACTGATTTCCACAGTGGTTGCACCAGTCTGCACTCCCACCAACAGTGGAGAAGTGTTTGCTTTTTCTCACAGCCCTGCCAGCATTTGTCTTTGGTTGATTTTTTGGTAATAGCCATTCTTTCTGGAGTAAGATGGAATCTTAGTGTTCTTTTAATTTGCATCTGTCAAGTGATGTCATTCTTTCATATATTTATTTGCCATTTGTACTTCATCTGAGAATTGTGTATTCATCTCAGATGCCCATTTTTGGATTTTGGGTCTTTGAATTTAGGGAATCTGTATTTTTCAGTTCTTATATGTTTTAGATATTAGACCTATGTCTAAGTAGCAACTGGCTAAAATTTTTTACCGCTCTGTGAGTTGTCTTTTCCCACTTTGTTTGGTGATTTCTTTTGCTGTGCAAAAGCTTTTTAATAAGATGAGATCCTAGTTGTTGATTCTTTTATACTGTTTCCTGAGCAATTGGATTTTTGTTCATGATGTCTTTGCCTACAACTGTGTCTTCAAAATTTCTGCCTACCTTTTCTTCCAGTAGATTTCATGTTTCTGTTTTAATATTTAGATCTTTGATCCATTTTGATTGTAGTTTAGTGCATGGTGATAGACATGTGTTTAGTTTTAGTCTTTGGCATGTGGAAAGCCAGTTTTTCCAGCACCATTTATTTAAGAGGCTATCTTTCTTCCAGTGAACATGTTTGGTCCCCTTGTCAAAGATAAGGTGGCTAAGTGTGTTTGGAGTTGCATCTGCATCTTCTAATCTGTTCCACTGATCCTCAGTTCTGCTTTTTGCTAGTACTATACTTTTTTTTTTTTTAATCACAGTAGCTCTGTACTATGATTTCAAGTTAGGAATTGTAATGTTTCTGACCTTGCATTTGTTGCCCAGATTGCTTTTGCTGTTCTAGGTCTCTTCTAGCTCCAAATGAATTTTAACATTGTTTTCTCTAATTCTATGAGGTATGCTAATGGTATTTTTTTTTATTTTAAAAAGCAAAACAGAAAAAAACGGTAGAAATAATACAGAATTAAAAAACAGTAAGAAATCAGTACTAGTTAATATATTACATATTGTTATCTTAGACATAGTTGTTCAAGTTAAAGATCTAGGCATAAAAAATGATTAGACAATCAATGACAACACAAACTATTCTTTCTGATGAACTAACAGAGAATTAGTAGTATAGTATAGTTATCTATCTTGCATACTTATACATACCTACAGTCATATGTGTATACCTACATACATATAATCTTTTCCTTTCTTCCATTTCTCCATTCCCCCATCCCAACTGTTCTTTAATTTTGAGCAGTTTCTTTCCCTTTCCTTATTGCAATAGCTATTGTACATTTTGGATTTTATTACTCTTTCAGTTTTTAATTATTATTTATTTGTTTTTTATGTTGGGGAGACAATACGTTATTTACAAATGTGAGTCTGATTTATTTCACTTGTGAGTATAGTCTGAAGTTGATTCCATTTACCTATAAAGCTTCAAGATCATCCATTCTTATAGTTGAGTAATATTCCATTGTATAAAAAAACCACATCTTTTTCATCCATTCTGCAGTTGATGGGCATTTTGGTTGTTTTCAAGATTTAGTGATCACAAATTGTGCTGCTATAAGCATGGGTGCACATGTATTGCTGTGACATGACATTTTCAGTTTTTCTGGGAAAATACCGAGAAGGGGAATAGCTGGATTGAATGGAACTTCCAATCCTAGTGTTTTGAGGAATGTCCTCACTGATTTCCACAGTGGCCGCACCAGTCTACACTCCCACTAACAGTGGAGAAGTGTTCCTTTTCCCCACAGCCCCACCAACATTTGTTATCAGTTAGTTTTGTGATGACAGTCATTCTTTCTGGAGTGAGATGAAATCTCAGTGATATTTTAATTTCCATTGTTTGAATGACCAGTGATGGTGAGCATTTCTTCATGTATTTATTTGCCATTTGTATTTCTTCATCTGAGAAGTGCGTGTTCATCTCAGGTGCCCATCTTTGGATTGGGCCTTTGAATTTGATGGGCCTGATGTTTTTCAATTCTTTATATGTTCTGGATATAAGTCTTTTATCTGAGGGAGAGTTGGCTAAAATATTTTCCCATTCTGTGGCTTTTCTTTTCACTTTATTGGTGATTTCTTTTGAAGTGCAAACATTTTTAATAAGATGAGATCCCAGTTGTTGATTCTTTGAAGTGCTTCCTGTGCAGTTTGTGTTTTGTTCATGAATTCTTTGCCTACCCCTATGTCTTCAGGATTTCTACATATCTTGTCTTCTAGAAGATTTAGTGTTTCTATTTTAATATTTAGATCTTTGATCCATTTTGACTTTAGTTTAGTGCATGGTAATAGACATGGGTCTAGTTTCAGTCTTCAGCATGTGGAAAGCCAATTTTTCAGCACCATCTATTAAAGAGGCTATCTTTTTTCGAGTGAACATGTTTAGCCCATTTGTCAAAGATAAGGTGGCTGAGTGTCTTTGTAGTTGTATTTGCACCTTCTAATCTGTTCCATTGATCCTTTGGTCTATTTTTTTTTTTTGCTAGTACCATGCTGATTTTATCACTGTAGCTTTGTAGTATAATTTCAAGTCAGTGATTGAGATGCTTCCACCCTTGTTTTTGTTGCCCAGAATTGTCTTCACTATTCTAAGTCTCTTCTGGTTCCAGATGTATTTTAGGGATGTTTCCTCTGGATATGTAAGGTATGTTAATGGTATTTTGATTGGAATTGCACTAAATCTGTATAACAGTTTTGGGAGTATGGCCATTTTCACAATGTTGGTTCTTCCTAATCAAGAGCGAGGGATATCTTTCCATTTCCTAACATCCTCTTCAATCTCCTTTTTTTAGAGTACTAAGGTTTTCAGCATATAGGTCTTTTACATTCTTTGTTAGGTTGATTCCTAAGTATTTCATTTTTTTGGATGGTATTGTGAAAGGTGTTATTTCCATATTTTCTCTCTCAGTGAGTTTGTTGTTTGTGTACAGGAATGCTATTGATTTTTGAGTGTTGACTTTGTATCTAGCTACACTGCTGAATTTGTTTATTAACTCTAGTAGCCTTTTGATGGAGTTTTTAGGGTCTTCTACATAGAGTATTATGTCATCTGTAAATGCAGGTAATTTAACTTCTTCCTTTCCTATCCTTATTCCTTTTATTTCTTTCTCTTATCTGATTGCTCTGGCTAATGTTTCCAGAACTATATTGAATTGCAGTGGTGATAGTGGACATCCTTGTCTTGTTCCTGATTTTAGAGTGAAAGCTTTCAGCTTTTGTCCATTTAGTATAATGTTGGCTGTTGGTTTGTCATAGATGGCTTTTATCAGATTGAGGTAGATACCATCTATTCCAAGTTTCTATAAGGTTTTTATCATGAACAAGTGCTGGACTTTATCAAAACTTTTTCTGCATCTATTGAGATGATCATGTGATTTTTGTCTTTAGCTCTGTTGATGTGGTGTATTACATTTATTGATTTGCATATGTTAAACCATCCCTGCATTCCTGGAATAACTCCTACTTGGTCATGACGTATAATCTTCATGATGATTTGCTGCATTCTATTTGCCAGTATTTCATCGAGAATCTTTGCATCAATGTTCATTAGGGAACTGGCCTATAGTTCTCTTTTTTGGTTGGGTCTTTCTCTGGTTTTGGTATCAGAGTAATACTTGCCTCCAGGAATGAGTTAGGGAGGATTGCTTCCCTTTCAATTTCATTGAAGAGTTTGAGGAGTATTGGCATTAAATCTTCTCTAAATTTCTTGTAGAATTCATCTGTGAATCCTTCAGGACCTGGGCTTTTCTTTGTTGGTAAGTTTTTAATCACATTTTCAATTTCAGTAATTGATACTGGGTTATTCAGAATTGCTATATCTTCTTGATTCAGCTTTGGTAATTCATATGTTTCTAGGAATTTGTCCATTTCCTTTGTGTTTTCCACCCTATGTGAGTAAAGATTTTCAAAGTAGGTATTCATGATCTTCTGAATTTCCATGGGATCTGTAGTAATTTCTTCCTTTTCATTCCTTATTGCATGAATTTGAGTTTTTTCTTTCTTTTTCTTGATAAGGTTAGCTAGAGGTTTATCAATTTCATTTATTCTATCAAAAGAACCAACTGTTTGATTCATTAATTCTTTGTAGTGTTTTCTTAGTCTCAATTGTGTTAATTTCTGCTCTGGTCTTTATAATTTCCTCTCCTCTATGAGCTTTGGCCTTGACTTGCTCTTCTTTTTCTAGAAGCTTGAGGTGTAGCATTAGGTTGTTTATTTGTGCTCATTATGTTTTCTTGGTGTGACAATTTATTGCTATATATTTCCCTCTTAGGACCGCTTTCATTGCATCCCACAAGTTTCAGTATGTTGTATCTGCATTTTCATTGAATTTTAGGTATTGTTTAATTTCTTCTTTAATTTTATCTGTAACCCATTGCTTGTTCAAGAGGTTGTTATTTAATTTCCATGTGTTTATGTGGGTTTTGCAGTTTCTTTTGCCATTAATTTCCTATTTCAGTGCACTATGATCAGGTAACATGCATGGGATAATTACAACCCCTTTGCATTTACTTAAGCATGTTCTGTGGGCTAATATATGGTCTATTTTAGAGAACATCCCATGTGCAGCTGAGAAAAATATCTATTTTGATGTTGTTGGGTGGAACACTCCGTAAACATGTACTAAGTCCATTTGTTCACAGATTTGATTCAGTTCTGTTATTTCTTTGCCAACTGTTTGTCTAGTTGATCTATCTCTTTGTGACAATAGGGTATTAAGGTCCCTTGTTACAATTGTGTTATTGCATATTTGGTTTTTCATGTCTATTAGTATTTGTCTTATATAGTTGGGAGCTCCTGTATTTGATGTATGTATGTTTATGATTGTTATCTCTTTCTTTTGAATTTTTCCCCTAACGAGTATTTAATGACCTTCTTTATCTCTTTTTATCGTTTCATTTAAGGTTTACACTGTCTGCAAACAGAATAGCTATGCCCACTTTTTTCTGGGTTCCTGTCGCATGGCATATTGTTTTCCATTTTTTGACTTTTAGTCTGTGAGTTTTCTTTTGAGTCAGATGTGTTTCTTGTATACAGCATATTGTTGGATCCTGTTTCTTGATCCATTCTGTCAGCCTATTTCTTTTAATTGGTGAATTGAGGCCATTTACATTGATGGATGTAACTGATATGTACTGGCTTAACTTTGTCATGTTATTTTCCTGTTGTTGATTTCCTGCATTTGAATTCCCCCTTTTAATTGCTTTCCCTGCCTAGTGGTTTCTTTCTGTTGTTGTCTGGGAATTGTCGTCATTTTTGTCTCTCTCTAGTATGTCTTTCAGTATTCTTTCTAGGGTTGGCTTGGTAGACATTAATTTCTTCAGTTGCTCTTTGTCATGGAAGTATCTTATTTTCTCCATCAATTTTGAAAGAAAGTTTTGCAGGGTGCATCAATCTGGGTTGAAAGCTATTTTCTTTCAGGGCTTGAAATATTTCAGCCAAAGCTCATCTTAACTTGGGGTTTATGTTGAAAAGTCTGCTGTGATTCCAATGGGCTTTCCTTGACAGGTGAGTTGTGTCTTTTCTCTAACAGATTTTAGTATTCTGTTTTTATGCTGTCTGTCTAGGATCTTAATTATTATATATCTGCCTGTAGATTTATATTGGTTGTGACTGTTTGGCATTGTATATGCCTCACTTATCTGTATATCTAACTCTTTTCCCATGTTTGGGAAATTTTCCGCTATTACTTCTACAAAGTTTTTTTTAAGTCAGTTGCATTGACTGCTGCATTTTCATTGATACCTATCAGTCTTATATTGGTTCTCTTTGCATCATCTTGAAGCTGTTGAATTGTTATTTCATGATCTTTGTTAGTTCTTTCCTTTCATGATCGCTAGCTGCAATCCTGTCTTTGAGGTCTGAAAGTCTATCCTCAGCTTCATTTAAATGGTTTCACCTGCTTTCAATGGAGTTTTTTATTTCCTGAATATTTCTTTGAATTTATTTGATGCATTCTATTTCTTTCCTAAGTTGGTCATTCAAGGTTTCCATCATTTTCCCATGCTTTTGTACTTTTCTATCTATGTCTTCTCTAGCTATGCTGAGTAATTCCCTTACTAAGGTTGTCATTTCTTTCTTGACCTGAGAGATTATTTCTAACCTGATTTTCTCTGTTGCTTCATGGATTTGTTTCTTTATTTCACTTGCTATTTTTTCAGGAATTTCAGGTGTGTGACTTCCAATGTCTGCTATTTCTATGTCCCCTGTACTTGTTCCTGATGCACTGCATGTTTGAGATTGCATTTTGCTTTTTCATCTTGTCATTTTCACCTCTTGGGTTAATATTTTGGTCTTTCAATTCCACTAGTCTCTAGTGGCTGTTGTATGTGTCTTAGGGTCCTACTGTATGGGTGATTTTTGTCCAATTGCTGAGTCCCTCAATGAAGGGGAGGGGCCAGTCACCTGGTTTTCTCCTGCAGGTCCTGTTGGGTGTTATATTCTCCCTAGGCTGACTAGCCTAGGAGTACTGATGTAAGCCAACCCTTAGCTCCTATTGTTACTGTGGCTGTAGGCTGTTCCATACTGCCAGATTTACCTGGCTATATCGTGTGTCTCAGCTGGGACCCTGCTGTTTCACAGGGGGTCTCCTAGGCCTTTTCAAGTTCCTCCAGGTTGGGAGGCCTGGTCAGCTCTCTTCTCAACCCACCCGGTGTTCTCAGTATGGAAGAAGGACTCACCCACACTCTTGCTGGGCTTCCAAAGTCTTATAGCTGAAGGGGCAGGCTTGTTGCTGCTCCTGCTGACCCACTGGGGTCCTCTACTTGGGGGGAAAACTCACTGCACAGTCTCAGACCCGCTGATGTCTTCTGTATGGGCAAGGGATTGCTGAGGTTTCCACCAGCCCACCAGGGTTCTGCAGATGGTGGGCGGATTGCCGATGGTTCCTGGGCGGTTGAGTCACCAGGGTGGAGAAGGAGGCGCTGCCGACAATGATTCACAGGCTGTAGAGTCTCTTGGGTGAGGGGCAGTGATGCCGGTGAAGGTCCGCTGGCTGCAGAGTCTCCAGCTAATGGTATTTTGATTGGAATTGCATTAAATATATGTAATAATTTTGGGAATGTGGCCATTTTCAGTATATTGGTTCTTCCTATCCATGACCAAGGGATATGTTTCCATTTTCTTTTTTCTTTTTCTTTTTCTTTTTTTTTTTAATTTTAAAGATAGTAAAATCCAACAAAACACAACAGAACAAAGTCAATCAAAACAAAGCATTAGAACTGGTACAAAACTTCAAAGCAAGATACTAGGAAAACAATAGCTACTATAGTATATCTTGTTATCTTCACAATAGTTGACCATTCCATCAGGTATAGTAAAATTAAACCAAAAATGAAACAGAATAAAACCAATCAAAACAGAATATGAAATAAAGCAAAAAAATAATCAGAATAAATCAAAACAATGAGAATAATATTGGGCCCCAAAGACAAGACAGAAGGGAATCCCCCATATTTGCTACATTCTGTACTGTCATCTTCCCAAGAGATGCTCAGATTGCTGGCCCCAGACCTGCAAAATCAACCAAACAATACAAGCATTTAGTTGCTTTATGTACCTTAGTTGCTATCAACTTAGCCGGTCCTCTGAACCAGCAGGTTACTTATGCGGGGTGGGGTTTCTTGATTTTTAGCCCGTGTGCTGGTAGGCACACAGGAGGCACAGATCTTTCTCTTCCTGGAGTCCGCGCTGCTTGTGCCACTCACCAGAAGGCTGGCTAGTTGCTTATTTTCTGTTATCATCTTCAATCTCCTTTTCCAGAGTACTGCAGTTTTCAGTGTAGAGATCTTTTACTTTCTTTGTTAGATTGATTCCTAAATATTTTATTCTTTTGATACTATTGTGAAAGGTGTTGTTTCCCTAATTTTTCCCTCAGTGAGTTTGTTGTTTGTGTACAGGAATGCTATTGATTTTTGAGTATTGATTTTTGTACCCAACTACATAGCTGAATTTGGTTATTAAATCTATAAGTTTTTTCATGGAGATTTTGGCATCTTCTATGTAGAGTATCATGTCATTGGCAAATAATGATAATTTAAGTTCTTTTTGCCCTATCCTTATTCCTTTTATTTGTCTCTCTTGTCTAATTACTCTGGCTAATGTTTCTAGTACCATATTGAATAGGAGTGGTGATAGTGGACATCCTTGTCTTGTTCCTGATTTTAGAGTGAAAACTTTCAGTTTTTGACTATTTAGAATGATATTAGCTATTGGTTTGCTATAGATGGCTTTTTTTAGATTGAGATAAAGACAATTTATTCCAACTTTTTGTAGGGTTATTATCATGAATGGCTGTTAGACTTTGTCACACAGTTTTTCTGCATCTATTGAGATGATCATGTGATATTTGTCTTTGGCTCTGTTGATACGGTATATTTGTGTGTTGAACCATCCCTGCATTCTTGGGATGAATTCCACTTGGTCATGGTGTATGATCTTTTTGACAATTTGCTGCATTCTGTTTGTTATTATCTTATTGAGGAATTTTGTGTCTGTGTTCTTTAGGGAGATTGACCTGTAGTTGTGTTTTTTGGTTAGGTCCTTTACTTGTTTTGGTAATACTTGCCTCCAGGAATGACTTAGAGAACACTGCTTCCATTTCAATTTCATGAAATAGTTTGAGGAATAATGGCATTAGTTGGTCTCTAAATTTCTTGTAAAAAATGTTTCTTCTGATGTTGGGTGGAATAGTCTATAAACATCTTAAGTGCATCTGTTCACAGGTTTGGTTCAGTTCTGATATTTCTTTGCTAATTTTTGTCCGGTTAATCTATCTATCTGTGACAGTGGTTATTAAGGTCCTCTGTTACAATTGTGTTATTGTATATTTGATTTTCTATCTCCATCAATTTGTTTTATATAGTTGGGTGTTCCTTAGTGGTGCATGTATATTTATGATTGTTGTCTTGTCTTGAAGTTTTTCCTTAATCAGTGTAGTGACCTTCTTGATATCTTTTGATCATTTTTGGTTAGAAGTTGACTTTGTCTGCAAATAGAGTAGCTACCCCTGCTTTTTTCTGGGTACCTTTGGCCTGGAGTATTGTTTTCCATCCTTTGAGTTTAAGTCTGTGAATCTCTTTTTGAGTTAAATGTGATTTTTATATGTAGTATATTGCTGATGTTGCTTCTCAATCCATTCTGCCTGTTTCTTTTGATTGGTGAATTAAGACCGTTTACATTGGTGGTCATAACTGATATGTATTGGCTTATCTTTGCCATTTTATATTTTAGGTTAGGCTCCCTGTCTTTTCCCTCTGTTTAATTGCTTGCCCTGCTTGGTAGTTTCTTTGTATGGTGTTCTTGGAATTATCATTTTTATCTCTTTCTAGAATATCTTTCAGTACACATTGTAGAGCTGGTTTGGTGGTTATGAATTTCTTCAGTTGTTTTTTGTCATGGAAGTATCTTATTTGTTCATTAATTTTGAAAGATAGTTTTATAGGATACATCAGTCTGGGTTGGAAGTTGTTTTCTTTCAGGACTTGGAATACTTCACTCCAAGCTCTTCTTGACCTGACGGTTTATGTTGAGAAGTCTGCTGTGATTCTGATGAGCTTTCCTTTATAGGTGATCTGTTTTGTTTTGTTTTTTTTTTTCATTTATAGCTTTTAATATTGTGTTCTCAGGCTGAATTTCTGGATCTTGAGTATTATATGCCTTGATGTAGATTTATTTTGGTCATGGCTAATTGGAGTTCTATGTATGCCTCACTTATCTGTATATCAAATTCTTCATGCTTGTGAAGTTTTCTGCTGTTACTTCTATAAAAAGTCACTTTGGTGATTCCTGCATTTTTTACATTGACTCCAATCAATTTTATGTTATTCTTTGCATTATTTTGTGCCTGCTGAATTGTTTTTTTCCTGATCCCATTTTTTTTATTTTTAAAAGAATGAAGCCAAATAAAATAAGGCAGGATAAAGCAAATCAAAACAAAACAATGAAAACAATATAGAACTTCAAAACAAGATAATAGGAAATCAACAACGACTATTATAATGCCTCTTGTTATCTTCAAAATAACTGTCCATATCTGATATAATACAATCAAACACAACACAATAAAACCAATCAGAATAAAACAATGGAAGCGATACGGGAATTCAAAACAAGATAATAGGAAATCAACAATGGCTTTCATAATGCCTCTTGTTATCTTCAAAATAACTGCCCATACCATCTGATATAATAAAATCAAACACAACAAAATAAAACCAATCAGAATAAAACAATGGAAGCAATATAGGACTTCAAAACAAGATAATAGAAAATCAGCAATGGCTACCATAATGCCTCTTGTTATCTTCAATTTAGCTGCCTGTACCATCAGACATAATAAAATCAAACAGAACAGAATAAAACCAATCAAAACAAAAGTGTTAAAGCGATACAGTACTTCAAAACAGGATAATAGGAAATCAATAATGGCTACCATAATACATCTTTTTATCTTCAAAATATCTGACCATACTATCAGACAGAATAAAATCCAACAAAACAATAAAACCAATCAAAATGATGAAAACAATACAGGTCTTCCAAACAAGATAATAGGAAATTAACAATGGGTAGCATAATAGCTCTTGTTATCTTCAAAATAGTTGACCAGACCATCAGACATAGGCATGTAAAATTAGCCAATCAATACAAGATCTAAATTGTGTCTGTACTTCAGTTGTTATCTTTTCAGAAGTTTCAAGTGTGTGACTTCTAATTTATAGTATATCTGTGTCTCCTGAACTTGTTCTGTGTGGGCTGGAGGTCTGAGAGTGTATTTTGCTCCTTTGTCTTAACATTTTCCTCTGTTTCTCCAAATCAGCCCATTGTTGCATCTCAGGTGCTTCCTGCATTTACTGCCAGTCCCTCAGTGTATGTGATTTGACTAGGCATCTGGGTTCCTCTGATCTGGTGTTCCTGGAGTGGTGGAGATGCACAGGGTGGTGGTTTACCAATGCCCCCCGATAGCGATAGGACCTCGGGTCATGCCTTCTTCTCTGGGCCCATGATGGGCTCACTGGATCTCTCAAGGCTCCTCGGGCAGGGCCTTGGGGCATGGCTTCTTCCTGTTAAGTTCATTTGGTTCTATTAAGTCTAGATTTGGTTCATCTCTGACCTGATATTTCTTTGTTGATTTTCTGTCTAGTTAATGTTTCTCTCAGTGACAATGGGGTATTGAGGTCTCCTGTTACAATCGTGTTATTGTTTATTTGATTTTCTATGTCTACCAATAACTGTCATGTAGTTGGGTGCTCCCATATTAGGTGCACATATATTTGTGATTTTTATGACGTTTGTACTGTCTCGTTGTCTCATTACTCATTGACTGCGATCGATCTTTTGTTATTCTTCTTTGCTTGATTTTGTAGCTGTTAGATTGATTTCTCATGGTCTCTTGCTATTTTTAGGATATCTTTCATTTCATGATTACTAGCTGCAATTCTGTTTAAGATCTAAAATTCTATCCTTCATTCAATCTGTTGCATATACTTTCAATGGAGGTTTTAATCTCCTGGGTCTCTTTTTGTATCTCTTTCATGAAATCTATTTCTCTTCTTCGTTGGATATTTTTTGTTTACATCTTTTTCTAAGCTCATCTAGTATTTGTGTCTTCTGTAATATCTTTGATTTTAAGCAACTTTTCTTTTTCTACCTGAGAGATCGTTTTCTCTATACCCTTTTCCATTTGTTTTTTCACTTCTGTTGTTATCATTTTAGAAAGTTCCAGTGTTTGACTTTCACCTTCATCTGTCTTGTTGAGTTCTAGGCCTGTACTGGGTGGGCTAGGGGTTTGGAGCTGCACCCTGCTCTGCTTCTTGCTCTTCTCCAACTTTTTTCTTTTCTCTTCTGTGTTGATGCTCACCAACCTCCCATCATATATAACTCTACCAGTAGCACTGAGGTCTCTCTCAAGGAGGAAAGGAGATGTCTGTCCCTCGAGGGTGTCCTCCAGATGTAGTTGGTTCTTTATATCTATCCCGAGAACCTACCTTCTTCTGGTCTTTACAGTTCTGTGATAATGTCCATGTTGCATCCCAGAGATGTGTTGGGTATGAAACCAATCTTGGCCTGTGGATGTGGGGCCTGGGACTGTTCTGTCGGTGGAATTCTCCAGAGTCCAACTGCTGTCTCCTTGCTTCTGCTTCAGATGATTCCACATTACTGGCTTCACTGATTACTTTCCCCTTCAGAGGCATGTGTGTATCTGTGTGCTGTGGTGTTTTCCTAGATCTTGGGGTTCCCATCAGTCTGACATTCTTCCAGCTGGCCTGCCCTCCAGGGTACAGTGGTGGAGGCCTGGATTGCAAACTCACTGTCTTTCAGCTAACCCCACCATCCAGGTGTAATGGAGGGGCGCAGAGCACTGACTCACTGTCTTCCAGCTAACCCCACCATCCAGGATGTAATGGAGAGGTGCAGAGCACTGGCTTCCAGCTAATCCCACCATCCAGGTGCAGAGCGTGGACTTACTGTCTTCCTGCCAGCCTACTCTCTAGGATGTCTCCCTTTTTATTTTTAAGAGATCTTTCCTTTTGTGATTGCTAGTTGTGATCCTGTCTTTTAAGTCTGATGTTCCATCTTCACTTTCATTCATGCAGTTTTGCAAAGTTTCAATGGAATTTTTAATTTTATGAATATCTATTTCACAAATTGTTTTTCTTTCCTGTGTAGGGCATTCATTGTTTCCATAATTTTCCTGTGTCTTCTATGTTTTTTATCTCTATGTCTACATTTGCTGAGCAAGTCCTTCATTATGGTTTACCTGAGAGATTATTTCTGATATGATTTCCTCTATAGCCTCATGGATTTGTTTCTTCAGTTGCTATTATTTCAGAAACTTCAGGTGTGTGGCTTCCATTTTCCTCTATCTTATTGTCCCACTTGTTCTGTGTGGGCTGGAGGTCTAGGATTGCATTTTGCCTTTATAATTTGTTGTTGTGGGTAAGGTCCTGTGTCCCCCCAATGCCTCATGTAATCATGGACAGGGCTGAGTCTGGCATTCATGATTAGCTTGTTGTCTAGCGCTGGGATTGGTGATATGACTGTTACACCTGCCCAGGGCTGGAATTGACATACAGTGTCAGGGCGAGAGGAAAGTGGGACTTTCTGTCTCTCTTGCCAGTTCACACTTGCTGTTTGGCGGCTGTATCAGTTAGGGTTTACTAGAGGAAACAGAAATTACAAAGATATACAAAGGTATAGAAATTACAGGATAGGCTTACGATGGTCAGCCACAGAGTCGGATGAGGAAGGGTG